>CM070025.1:10984543-11134543 GCA_036247105.1 Cirrhinus mrigala
AATTTCTTATTTTTATCAATGTTGAAAACAATTGTGCTGGTTAGTGTTATAGTGTTCTTGTTGCTAACTGTTGTGATGGGTTATTTTTTAACGGAAGTTAAAGAGAAAATTAAGTAAGGCAAATCAATATTTCACATTCATTTATAAATTTGGTAGGCCACTGTGTAATTACTGGGATATTGTGCAGTCAGCTCCTCATTTTATTCCTTATTAATACATTGGTTTGGAGTTTGGTTATTAAATGAGTTTTAAAAACAACCAGAAACATGCATTAATGATCACGGTCATATACTGCAGTTGGAAATCATTAATGCTTGCATCAACTGCGGCTTCCAACGTTCTCCGGTATCTAGGCAACACTGACGGGATCACAGGTTCTCACGATAAATTGCAGCAATTACAAAAATACAAAAGAGAGGCGTTAGAGGTAAATACAATAGCAACTGTTGTGCTGGTAACCATGGAGATCGAGTACACAAATTGCAGTGCTGTGCATTTGATACATTATGCTGGTATGCCGTGTGGATTACAAATTAGATTAAAGGCCAGAGGTGTGTGGGAAGGATAAAAGGCTTTGGAAAGCTTGATGCATGACAACAGCATTCACAGTGAATGAATTTGAAATAACCAATTGCTACAGAGAACTGACTGTATAAACTGTAATGGACAATAAAATCTGTAATCAATACATGTTCGCAGAGAACGCCCTGCGCAGTCTCTTGGAGGCCCTCACTAGCCCACCCTATGCTCCCATGCAGCATCTGGAGAGAGAGCAGGCCCTCGCCAAACAGTTCGCAGAGATCCTGCACTTCACTCTCAGCTTTGATGAGCTCAAGGTGAGCGGTTCTCACGCATTACTCACTTTGAGTTCATGTGGCATGAGCTCCGCTAAAATATTTAGACTTGCACTCAGTCAAGCCTCTTCAAACTGATGTTCTGAGAGAGTCACGTCAAGTAAAATGTCTAAATGACAACGTTATCTCTAAAGTGCATCCTTGAGAATGGACATTTAGGAAATAATTCTTCACAGTCAGATACATGATTTGCCTCAACGTTTTCTCTCAGCACTTGAAGTCGGTAGCATTCATAATAATCTGTATTGAATATTTCTATCTTTTCTAGATGACAAATCCAGCCATACAGAATGACTTTAGCTACTATAGGAGGACCATCAGCAGGAATCGGCTGAACAACCAGCAGGTAAGCTAAAATTGACATTACTACACTGAAAAAAAATTTGGTGTAAAAAACATTTTCACTCAGAAAATGCTAGCAAATTTCACAAAAAGTACAAAGAAATGGGAAGTAACACATGGAATTGAACTGAAATAGTATTTCTTGTTTACAGTATAGGAGCGTTCACTCTGACAATGTTTAGCTGCGACAAAAGAAGCCATTTGTTTTCAATTAAAGTTGGTGACTTCATTTGAATGACAAAGCGTGTTAAAAATGTGACAAAGTTCAAATGCAGACAGTGTGGCTCATGTGATCTGCCTCATGACAGTTTTTTTTAGTGCAATGCAGTATTAGCAACTAACAGTCTGAGTTAATCATTGTTAGTGTGAATGACCTAAAAAGTAAGGGTATAAAAGTTAATATAATTGTCTGAGAGAGTGCATTTGTATGGAAAGGTTAATGTGTTACTTAAAGGAGAAGTTCACTTCCAGAACAAAAATTTAAAGGAAATTTACTCACCCCCTTGTCATCCAAGATGTTCATGTCTTTCTCTCTTCAGTCGTAAAGAAATTATGTTTTTAAAGAGAACATTTCAGGATTTTTCTCCATATAGTAGACTTCTTTTGTGCCTGTGAGTTGGACCTTTCAAAATGCAGTTTAAATGCAGCTTCAAAGGGCTCTAAATGATCCCAGCCAAGAAAGAAGGGTCTTATCTAGCGAAACCGTCGGTTATTTTCTAAAAAGATTACAATTTATATACTTTTTAGCCTCAAATGCTCATCTTGTCTAGCTCTTTGTGAACTGTTCATGACAGAAAAACTCTTTTTTATTTTCTTCTCCAACTTCAAATTCATCCTACATCACTGTTTTACCTTTTTTGTAAAGGGTGTTTGATCTTCTTTGCATGTTCACTTTATAAACAATGGGTCGGTACTTCTGCAGTGATGTAAGACGATTTTGAAGTTGGAGGAGAAAATGAGATGGGAGTTTTTCGACCTACCCTAACTGTCTTCATCTGGAATACACAGAGTTCTTGCAGAGCTAGTGTTTTTTTTTTTTTTTTTTTGAGAAAATCGTTTCGCTAGGTAAGACCCTTCTTCTTTGGCTGGGATCATTTAGAGCCCATTGAGGCTGCATTTAAACTGCATTTTGGATGTTCAAACTCGTGGGCACCATAGGAGTCCATTATATGGAGAGAAATCCTGAAATGTTTTCCCTCAAAAAATGTAATTTCTTTACGACTGAAAAAAGAAAGACATGAACATTTTGGATGACAAGGGGGCGAGTAAATTATCTGTACATTTTTATTCTGGAAGTGAACTTCTCCTTTAAGAAAAAGCCTAATCATCTGACACAATGTTTTACATTTGCATTACAGTTAGAAGCTGAGAATGAAGTGAATAATGAAATGGCCAATCGGATGTCGCTCTTCTATGCTGAAGCCACACCCATGCTCAAAACCCTGAGCAATGCCACGACTAAGTTTGTGTCAGAGGTAATTCATGATTTCACTGAATCTTCTGCAAATGTGGAATATACACCTAAAAATGAAAATTCTGTCATTTACACTTCATCATGTTGTTCCAAACCTGTATGAGTTTCGTTCTTCTGTTGAACACAAAAGATGATATTTTAAACAATGTTGGTATCCACACAGTTGACAGTAGCCTTTGACTTCCATAGTATTTTCTTCCATACTAAAGAAGTCTAGCATCAATTGAGGGTGAGCAAATGATGACATAATTTTCATTTTTGGGCGAAATATCCCTTTAATGAAGAGTGGTCTACATATAACCAAACATGTCAATGTCTGGGTAATATAGAGAGAGAAAAAGGGGAGAAAAAATGTACATCTCAAATGATTGCATAGTTAATATTGCTTTCAAGTTTTTACTTTTAGATATTGTATCCAAATGCATTTTAGCATCAGTTTTAAATTATTCAATATAGAAATTTTTTCCAACCATTTAACTTTTTGAATATAATAAGAACTTGCATTTTTCTATGAAATGGAGAAAAAAAAAAATGCTGTCGCCCTCTAGAGGCTCTTACTGGTTTTAATTTTTATGCATGTTGCAGAACAAGACTTTGCCAATTGAGGACACCACAGATTGCCTGAGCACTATGGCCTGTGTGTGTCGTGTCATGTTGGAGACTCCGTAAGTTCATCTGATTCAATGTCTTTTCAATAAAAGAATGTGATTATTTGAATATCTATTCATGTCAGCTATCCAGAATAGATTCAGTTTTGCTTAAAGTGATCACTGTTTCCTGTCCAAAGGGAGTACCGGTGCCGTTTCACTAACACAGACACCATGCTGTTCTGCATGCGTGTGATGGTGGGCGTCATCATCCTTTATGACCATGTTCATCCAGTGGGTGCCTTTGCCAAGACCTCCAAGATTGATGTAAGACCACCTTATTGATTTGATACGGTGGACCCAAAACATATTTTGACACTTTAGCCACACCTAAACTGTGAGAATTTTGAAGACGTTATGTCATGCATCCACTTAAAATCAACACAACTAGTTGGTTTAGTCACTACAAAAATGGCTTGTAAAAGTAAAGCCAAGCATCATTGGTTTGCATGTCTCTTCATTTGATAGCATTTAATGCAATGAAATTCTTAAATTTAAGTGTGGCTAAATTGTCCACAGGCAGATGAAACTGCTTCATGTTTCTGAGAATATTATATAGCTGATCTGTTATCTTAAAGGCAGAGTTCACCCTGAAATAATTTACTCACCCTCATGTTGTTCCAAACCTGCATGACTGCATTTCTTCTGCAGAAAAAAGTAAATTATGTTAGACAGATTATCCACTCTTCGCCATATAATAAAATGGTCATAGTTGTATTATCGCTTTTGTGTGATATAGTAAAGATTGTTATTTTAAATGTGTTTGAAAGAAGTCTTTTATGCTGCATTTATCTGATTACAGTAATATTACGTAAACAGTAAGAAAAACATTGTGTACAGTAATATTGTGAAAATACTATTACAATTTTAAATTGTACATTGTTATTTATTCCTGCAATGGTAGAGCTAAATTTTCAGCATCATTACTCCAATCTTCAGTGCTAATACGCTGATTTGATTATTGGGGCTCAATTATTAATAATGGTTCTTATTTTCAATGTTGAAAACTTTTTACTGCTTTTTTTTTTTTTACATTTCTTTTTCAGGATTATGTGATAAATAGAAAGTTCAATGAACAGTATTATTTGCAATGTAAGTCTTATGTAATATTATAAATGTTACATTATAAACCAGACTATTGAATGTAGTGTCTCATGGTTTCCACAAAAATATTAAGCAGCACATCTGTTTTCAATATTAGAAATAAGAACCATTATTAATTATGAAGCATAAAAAGCATAAAAAGAAATGCATCTTAAGCAGAAAATCAGCATCTTAGAATGATTTCTGAAGGATCATGTGACACTGAAGACTGAAATAACAATGCAAAAAATTCAGCTTTGCATCACAGTAATGAATTACATTTTAATATATATTTAAATAGAAAACAGTTATTTTAAATTGTATTAATATTTAACAATATTACTAGTTACTGCATTTTTAATCAAACAAGTACATGCAGCATTGATGAGCATAAGAGACTTTTCCAGTAAAAAAATTACTTGCATTTCACAAAGTTCATCACACAAAAGCTATCGTGTGACTTATAGCACACAGGTCACATATTTTTAAGGTCGGCCTATTTTTATGGTGTTTATTTGTCATATGGGGTCTATTTGTTCATTTCATAGAAAAGAGAAGCCTGGGCAATTCTACGTAGTATCATAGTACTTCTAAATCTAGATCAGCGCTAGAGGGGTTTATCGTTATTCACGTATGCTTTTTTTGGGTGTGTGGGTGGGCATCCGTGATCACAGTCAGGGGTGAGGGACAAAAAGGGGTGACCTTTCTTTTAAAGCTGTACTTTTGCATGCATGTGTGTATTGTGCAGATGAAGGGCTGCATCAAGGTGTTGAAAGAGCAGCCTTCAAACAGCGTGGAGGGACTGTTGAATGCACTGAGGTAAGTGTGCGGTAAAACGCTTCCCAACTGTACAGGGATAATGTGCAGCCCATGCATGACCTGAAACTTCTTTCTTTCATCCAGGTATACAACAAGACATTTAAATGATGACAGCACCTCTAAACAAATCAGGGCCCTGCTTCAATGAGAGCAGGAGGAGAGCGAGAAATAGCGAGCGCGGAGAAAGAGACTGTCAGAGAACAAACGACGGTGGCTGGCAAACCTCTGAAACCTGTTTGTTTACAAGAGCAAAATGCAACTTGATCTCAAATTAAATAAGATATTCTAGAAAAGAGAAAGGAAAATAAATATATATATATAGATTGTTGATGGTTCATCATCGTGTGTCATTTTATAAAAGCAGGAAAAAATAGAGATATATATGTATATTAAAATTCAGAAATCAAACAAAACTACCCGATACAAATGTAAAGGTCTTACGAAAACTTTAAACTTTTAGAAATCCAATTAAAACGCGATAGCTAAAACCACCAACAAAATGGTTCATATTCCAAGTTACGTCCGAGAGTATTTTTGCACACTTCAAAAAGGAATCCCACTTCACAGGAAAGACTTTACGGTGGCTTGAAACTGTGTATAGTTCAGATCCATTTTCACACGTTTAGACTCGATTTGATTTGTAATGCCTTTGCCTCATTATCCTCGATATGCTTCATCCAATGCATTCTGGGAGTTGTGGGTTTCCTGATAAAACTGCAGTCCATGGCATTTCCTCTTTGGCACAAAGTCTGTTACAGAATAAATATAAAGATCACATACTTGAGACACATTTCAAACGCATACTATAACCATCTAGCTGTATATATTCGGAAAGCACAGGATAGTTTTGTAAAGAAATGAAGCGTTTTGTTAGACTTCTTCACTAGTGCTGTACAGCAATACTCTACCAAGGTGACAACTGCGAACACGATCATTTGAAATGCCTTCATACCAGTGTATGAGACGTCGGATAATGCTAACAGCTCATCTGTGGAGGTGAAAGGCCAGTTGTACATATCATGAGACGAACAATCCTTTAAATAGCTTTTTTTTTTGCTCTTGTAAAGTTTGGATGCTAAACGGAGCGAGTAAGCCATGAAACTGTAATTCAGACGCAAACACACATTCTGCCCTGTGCCATAGCTGCTTCCCGTACCACTGCGTCTCATTCAGAGTCCAGACGGAGCCACATATTACATATAACATCATCTGTAGAAAGTGAGGAACAAGTAAACCAAATCACACCATTGTGACAATGACAACACAGCGATGTGGATTTGCTTTCCTCTGTATCCAAAAGCAAATCATTGCCAAATGAGACTGCGACATTGCCTTTTAGATAAATAGAAGTGATGCGCTGTGTGACGTTCGAGTGATTTGTTTTGTCATGAACACAATCTAAATCTTGAGATACATTATATACACTCAGAAAACAACAGACTTGAAGCTGCAAAACACTTGGTGTAAATAAGAGGAGTTTTCTTGTGGAATCTTACGAGGCCTAAACAGATGTTCAATAGAGATTCTTTCTGTTAGAATTACAGAATAAAAAAAAATAAATAAAGATGTGGGTTGAAAACAAAAGAATGAATCAAAAAGATTACCGCGACAAACGCAGTGCTGTACTTTGGGTGTCTCTCGCCATTAGTCGAACTTGATTTGATCTTCTAATACGTTTTCTATATGGAGTTCTGTTGCAAAACAAAAGCTCTGTATGAATATATAGATGGCATGCTGTAAAAGTTCAGACAAGACTGTAAATACGGTGTTTTTATTCATTTTTAATTGTTCGGTGAATCTGAATTGGGTATGTGTTGTCTCTAAGAAAACCATGCGTTTTGGCTTGGACCATCGGACTTGCCGTAGACATTTGTTCCAGATCTTCAACTTCATATCAGCGGGGAATTCAAACAGGGCAGGGAGGAGGGTGGGGGGACGGGCTGTCCATTTGCTTGTTATTTTGTACATTTTGTGCAAGAAATAAACTTGTCATTTACTACATTCAACATGGCGTTTTGTCATTGACTTGAGCTGCTCTTTCTTTATTTTTTATCATAAAAGGTTATTTCACCTTCAGTATCAAATGAAGCACAGAATGTTTTTTCAAGGATGAATAAGATCAGTCTTCTGGATAATGAAGCTCTGAATCTCACTGACAGAATGAGCTGCTGTCCATGGTGCTGTTTTCTGAGCACACTATCCACCTTATTCTTACACAGAAGTAAGCCTATAAGGCAACACTTCCGGTTCATTAGGTGTTATAGGGAAGAATAACAATGTGCAGTAAACAGTAAAACTGTTTACACTACAAACCAGTGTGTTCATAATTAAGACAATAAATTAAAGTAATAGGGTAAGACACACCGATTTGCAATATCAAGCAAAAAATTTGCTGTTTTGTACAGCTCAAAATAGCTGGACGCAGATGAGACCAGAGGCCAAGCCCACCCGCACCCGTTCTTATGGGAAAAATAAGCTGGATACTAAAGGGAATCATTGCAGAGACAGTCAATTTCACTACCAGTTCAGAGAATTAATGTGACCCAAAATTATCAGTACAATTATGTCATGCTTTTGTAACTAAACCTGCAGTAGCTTGTAAGGGTCAGATATACAGTCCACATATTGTTATGTTACAGAATTATTCCAAAATGGATTAAATTCATTATTTTCCTACAAATTTTACAAACAATACAAATGCAAAATTTGCAAATTTATTACAAAAAAAAAAAAAAAAAAATCACATGCACATAAGTATTTACAGCCTGATCATCTTTTAGATGTTTCTACAACTTGATTGGAGTCAACCTGTGGTAAACCTAGTTGACTGGACATGATTTGGAAAGACATACACCTGTCTTTATAAGGTCCTTCAGTTAACAGTGCATGCCTCAGAAATAACAAGGCATTAAGTCCAAGAAATTGTCTGTAGACCTCCAAAACAGGATTGTATCGAGGCACAGATCTAGGGAAGGGTACAGAAAAAATTCTGCAGCATTAAAGGTCGCAATGAGCACAGTGGCCTCCATCAACCGTTAATGGGAGAAGTTTAAAACCACCAGAACTCTTCCTAGAGCTGGCCTCCTGGACAAACTGAGCAACTGATTGAGAAGGGTCTTGTCTAGAATGGTGACCAAGAACCTGATGGTCACTCTAGTAGAGCTCCATGATCATCTGTGGAGATAGGAGAAACAGAATGACAAACATCACTGCAACCCTTGTGTCCAAGGTCAATCCTCTCCACAGTGAAGACACATGAAAAAACACTCGGAATTTGCACAAAAGCACCTAATTAACTCTCAGACTCTGAGAAACAAGATTCTCTGGCGTGATGAACCTCAATTTTAAGCATCATGTTTGAAGAAAACCAGCTCTGCTCATCATCTGCAAAGTACCATCCCAAAAGTAAAGTGTGCTGGTAGCAGCCTCAGGCTGTGACGCTGTTTTTCAGCGGCAGGGACAGAGTAGAAGAAAAGCCCAATGCACCACAATACTGAGATAGCCTTAAGGAAAACCCAGTCCAGAGCATTCAAAATCTCACACTGGGCAGAAGGTTCACCTTCCAACAGGACAATGAGCCTAAGCACACAGCAAGAGTGGCTTACAGACAACTCTGTGAATGTCCTTGAGTGGCCCAACCACAGCCTGGGCTTGAACCCAATCAAACTTTTCTGGAGAAACCTGAAAATGTGCGTCAACCACCATCCAACCTGACAGAGCTTGAGAGGTGAAGAGATGAAGAGAAGAATGGCAGATAATTGCCAAATGATGATGAGCAAAGCTTGCAGCATCATATTCAAAAAAACCTGAGGCTGTAACTGGTGCAAAAGGTGCTTCAACAAAGTATTGAGCAAAAGCTGTGAATACTTATGTACATGTACATTTTTTGTTTTTTATTTTTAATAAATCTGCAAATATTTCAAACAAACTTCTTTTACGCTGTCATTATGGGGTATCGCCTGTAGAATTTGGAGGAAAATAATGAATTGAATTCATTTTGGAATAAGGCTGTAACATAACAAAATGTGGAAAAAGTGAAGCGCTGTGAATACTTTCCGGATGCACTGTATCTTTGGACACTGACACAATTTTTATTATTTTAGCTGTTGACCAAAACATATTCAAGTTACAGTTATGTCATGAATATGGACTTAAAGTGCACACTCTGAGCTTTAATGTAAGGGTATTCTCATTAAAATTGGAGGTTAAGGAAGTATAGCTCTTTAATATTTTTCAAGGGATCATAAGTAATTGGACAGTTGACTCAAAAGCTGTTTTTGACAGTGTGGGCTATTCCTTCATTTCTTCTACATAATTTAGGCAGGTAAAAGGTCTGGAGTTTATTGTAAGTGTGCCATTTGTATTTGGAAGCTGTTGCTCTGAACCCACATCATGAGGTCAAAAAAGCTCTGCATCCAAGTAAAACAGACCATTGTTAGGCTTCAAAAACAAAAGAAAACCATCAGAGAGATAGCAGGAACATTAGGAGTGGCCAAATCAACAGTTTGGAACATTCTGAGAAAATAAAGAACACACTGGTAGGCTCAGCAACATAAAAAGACCTGGGCGTTCACAGAGGACAACAGTAGTGGATGACTGAATGATCCTCTCCATGGTAAAGAAATACCATTTCAAAACATCCAGCCAAGTGAAAAACACTCTCCAGGAGGTAGGCATGTCACTGTCAAAGTCTACAATCAAGAGAAGACTTCACAAGTGCAAATACAGAGGGTTCACCACAAAGTGCAAACAAGGCCAGATTAGACTTTGCCAAAAAACATCTAAAAAAGCCAGACCACTTTTGGAAAAGCATTCTTTGGACGACTGAAAATAAGATCAACCTGTGCCAGAATGACAGGAAGAAAAAAGTATGGAGAAGGCTTGGAACAGCTCATGATCCAAAGCATACAACATCATCTGTGAAACATGGTGGAGCAGTGTGATGGCATGAGCATGCATAGCTTCCAGTGACACTGGGTACTGGTGTTTAGTGATGATGTGACAGAAGATAGAAGGTGCCGGATGAATTCTTAAGTGTATAGGGATACACTATATGCCCAGATTCAGCCAAATGGAGCAAAGTTGATTGGGCGGCGCTTCATAAATCAAATAGACGATGACCCAAAATATACAGCAAAAGCAACCCAGGAGTTTGTGAAGGTAAAAAAGTGAAATATTCTGCAATGGCCAAGTCAATCCGCTGATTTCAATTTGATTGAGCATGCATTTCACTTGCTGAAGACAAAACTAAAGGCAGAATGACCCACAAACTAACAACAACCGAAGTCAGCTGAAGTAGAGGCCTGGAAAAGCATTACAAAGGAGGAAACCCAGTCTCTGGTGATGTCCATGAGCTCCAGACTTAAGGCAGTCACTGCCTGCAAAGGATTCTCAACAAAATATAAAAATTAAACATTTTATTTATGATTATATTTATTTTCCCAATTGTTTTTGAGCCCCTGAAAATGAGGGGTCTGTGTATAAAAATGGTTGTAATTCCTTAGCATTTCTGTTATATTTTTGTTCAGCCCCTTGAATTAAAGCAAGCTTATATTATATATATACACACAACACGGGAGTAAAAACCTTAAGTACTTACACAAAAGGTGTATTTACATCCAGCCACAAGGGGGCAGCAACGTACTAAAATTGAGCCTTCTTGTCTATGTTCACAGTTCTACAGTATCAAGGGGCCCTAAAATTTTTATAGCTTCATTTCAGGTCTTATTAAAACATTTACACCCACATATTTCATGTGTACATAAATGTTACCACGTCTTTACAGAAGCCCCAGTGGGTTTGAGGAAGGTCTGGTGGATATTAGTGCAAAGAAAGCCTTAGCAATCTGGGGCAAAAGAACAACAGGGGATGAGAGATGAAATGTGTGCAGTTATTATTGGAAGGCTGTGAAAAGAGCTAAGAAAAAGTGGACACATATGATTCATACACAGGCCTTTGGGAAAAATATAAAAAAATAGAATTCAGCACAATGAAATCCCATGTTTTTCACATGTTGTGTTCATATATGTTTTGCTGTGACACGTTAACCTAATTAAGTAATGACACACACAGCTGTCTAATGATTTAACCACTTGGTACTGAAACGCACCCTTAATGTAATTACAATTACACAAACAAAAGCTCACCAGTCATCCACACTACATTATTCATAGGTGGATTAAATGTTTATTTCAGCCCTCAGTACTTTTGTACATTCAAGACAATCATCCATCTGAAAATAAATATTTTATCAGTGACTGATTATCCTGTCATAAACTGAGCTGACATGTCTAGACACGTCCAGTGCTGACCCAGTACAGATGCAGGCAGTCCATCATCTCACATCTGTCTATTGAGACTATGAGAATGCTATATCACCCTTCCTGCAGATGACTCTTGTTGGACTGGGATCTGCCTTTGGCTGTAATTTTGAGAGCTTTCCAGGTAAATTCAGGATTAGCTAGTCCGTTGGCAGGTGAACAAACCGGCCCAACATGAACCAGGCCATTCCACCCTTGACATCAAGGGAAAAACAAGAAAGAGAGGAAAGTAAAGTGTGATATTTTCTATCCGCAGGGCATGGACCCTTAACAGTTACCGTCTGTGTTTTATGACAGGGGCCCTTAAGGGTTGATAGAAGCGTGCGTTGGTGTCATTTAACTGCATTAGATTAGCCTACTTTATCAGTACACTCCCATAACTCTCACTCTAGGTAACTAACAATGTAGTCGTTGTGTGTATCCTTTTTCTATTGTTCAAGGAAAAATTTGGCACAGGGCTGTAATGAAGTGCGGTTATATTCCCCAACCGTCGCCACCTCCACCTGCCCTGTCCACACCCACACCAACTGTAACAACAGAGCGGTTACACAGTGTATCAGAGCCAAAACATTAACATGTACGCTTGCTTGTGTCAAGGAAACGAGGCTTACCAACAATGCAATTAAGTATTTTTGTACAATTTTTTTAACTGCTAAAAAATTATAGGTGTCAAATTTCGCTATTTAATAGATAGAGAGACATTCACACATTCATACAAAAAATATTTATTTATAATTATTTTTGTATATATGTCTAAATGTTTCAATTGCAGTTAAGATCACATGTATCTGACTGATGTCTTTTAGGGATTGTAAAGACGCTGTCAAGTTAAATTTCCCGCCGTTCTAAATCCATTCAGTTGTCCGTTGCGCTCCGTTTATAATAGCCTACATACAAAACTGCATTTTTATCGTTTTCCAAATAAGTTCAACTCAGTAGTGCATGGGAGAATATTTATTATAATATTTATGTAGAAAACACTGTAAAACCGCGCATATTTTGAGGCTTCAGTGCCGCGAAAATAACACTGGCATACATATGACTAGAGAATACGACGCTTTAACTCATACTTGTACTCCTCTTAAACAACATACGCAATTTTACACGTATTAAACCAATAAATACAAACATTTACTTACCAAATTTAAAGGCTGAGAAAATATCCAAATATCCAAACTTTGTGGAGAAGCTTAGCGAAGTGGCTGACGATCTTCAGTCTGCAACGGTCTTCACGAGTTCTCGCGATAAATTATGTTGAGAACGTAATGTTGTTATTAAATTGATTCAACACATTTTTTTTTTTTTTTTAGTTCAGGGGCAAATATTCTTGTTTCTGTCAACTTACAAACTAGTTGAGAGTATAACGTAAAATGTTTAGTTAAATTTCGAAACTACAAGTTCTCAAATCATTAAAACAACTAAACTGCGAAATAATTTTAATTTTTACATTTTAATTTTTAAATTTTTTAAATTAATCAAATTAAGGCTTTTTTTTTCAAAAAGAATATTTAAACCTTTACAAATTTTCAAAAAATATTTTACATTTTTATGGACCCTTTCCATAAGGCTGTGATGATACATTTCGATGGTCATCAGGATTGCTTTTTTTAATTAGATTTTTAAATGTATGTGCATTTCTAACACTTTCATTTGTATTCTATTTTTTTTAAAATGAATATTTAAAATAAATAAAATGAATAAATATTTCAAAATGCTTTTTGTTTCCAAAATGAACTTTTAAACCTTTTTTAAATTTTAAAATTTGGTATTCTATTTTTTTTTTTTAAAGTGCATATATATACATGCACTTTATATTATATAAGTATATATATATATATATATATATATATATATATATATATATATATATATATATATATATATACACTTTGATTTAATTTTAATGACAGTATTATTTAATTTAATGTAAAAAAAAATCTAGAAAGATATTTAATTGCTTTGCTGATAAGCCATGTTTCATACGTTCACATACATATGATTTTTATTTATTTATTTATTTATTTTAATCATCTTAACTGTATTATTCACCACTTACATGCATTATTTATAGAAAAAAGCAGTCTTGACATTCTTCAAAAATTCTCCTTTTGCATTCTTTGAAAAGTAGGTTACTTGAAAACGTTCAGTCCTGGGTGAAACGTTCCTTCAATTTCGTCTGTGACTGTTCAGATCTCATTCAAGTGCTAAAGCACAGGAACTCATACTGCAAACAGAAAAGAAGAGGCTACCCCTGAGATAATGCTGCAAAACTTTGAGAAGTCTTTTACAAAGATGGTCTCTCTGAGGGCCAGCACAAAACACACAGCCTTGACTTCAGAAATGTATTTAAAAGTAATGGAAAGATCATTCAGCTCAAAACCTAGCAGTCTAGCTTACATTACTTACAGCTACTTAAAACCTTTAACAGTTATGCACACAAATTTCCCACACCAATGTGCAATAAAAACCACAACACTCTTACATTTAGAGTACAGACATAAGAATACATTCCCATACATGGAAGTCATCAACCTCACACTTAACTATAACTTCTTTATTACTTATAAAAAGTTCACAGACACATACATGCTGTGAGAGCTAGAGTTTCCTCAAGTTACATAACATGGAACATAAAGTGAAACGGCAGGCTTAGACAAGTCATCTTTATGAGTTGAGAGGTTATGTCAGCTTTGTTTCAGCACCGAAACAGTTAACCGTGCCGCAAACGGCTGAATGCCCCTCCCACCTGGGCTTATTTGCATATGAGGCATTTGGCGGGAAATCCTCCTCTCTCTGCTCTGTCTTTGTGCCAAAACCCCTCCCTCATGGCGGGATCTGATGGCGGGAAAGAGAGCGCGCTAAACTGCAGCTAGAGTGCAGCAGACCGGCTCTGGCCACTCCCATCCCTGTCTCCCGCGGCAACCGGTGGCCAACGGCCCTGCCGTACCCAAGCAACCAGTGAAAACATTTAGCCTTGATCTAGAAACACACAGGCACTAACATACACGGCTTGAGGAAGGAGATAGTGTTGAACAAACACACCCATATAAAGACTAGTACAGTAGACAGCAATGCCACTCATATCAGAAACACACACACACAAGGCGCTGTAGGGGTTAAGGGGAAATGTTTAACGTCCGCATTGTTCTGTCCCTGGTTTTGGCGCGAAACAGCCTGAAAAATAAAAGGTTATTTTAAATGAGAGGAGGAGAACAAGACAGGACACAAAACAGACTGCAGAGCTGTTATTTAAGACAGACGCTACACACACACACACACACACACGTATACACCAAGTGCCTTTTACTGCATATTGACCCATATATTGACAACACTAAACAGACATTGAGGAAAAACTGTTCAGGTAGGCAAAGACACAGAACAAACTGTGATGCCTTTAATCTCGAGGCTTTTTACCTCAGCTATTTCTTTAATACACAGTGTATCAGCACAGCTGAGAGCTTTTGGCGGGATTTTTGCCGGCTTGAGTTTGTGTGTGTGTGTGTGTGAGTGTGTACACACAGAGTCTTTCATAAACGAGTCATTCCAGTTATGCAGTGCTGTTTGAGCTGTGTAACTTATTAAAAATGTGGATGTGTTGTAATTTAAGGAAGTGCTTCTATAAAATGGTACTTTCAGAAATATGATCTGGTCAAGCTTAGACTTTAATTATAACCTATTTACACAATAACATAAAACAGGCAGAAGTTAGTGTGGGACTGACAGTTAGCTTGCATCAGGCTGTCAACATAAAGTTAATTATATTATCACATCATCACTTTAGTAACTTGTTTACTGGCCTTGGTTTTTTACAAGTATTTTTTTCCCATAGGAAAAGAGTTTAAGAGTTTGATTCAAAGAGGAATTCAAGACTAAAATGGCTTTAATTTTAGTTTAAGGGAAGGAACTACAACCCAGTGAACCACTGAGAATGACAATCGAAGGAGAAACAAAACAATAGATTTAAATATGTTACAGACATAAAAACAATATATTTATTGCAAAATGTGTGCAAATTCCAGATATGTTTTCCAGATAATTTTTTTTTAATCAGTGACGGAAAAATCTGAAGGCCGTCCATCACTTTGATAGATTACACTGGTGAAGGTGATCTACTTAAAATTGTAGCTGTAATTCCCACCCCCATCTAGTTGGTGGTGAGTGCGCTCCAGTGTGGCAGCAGAGCACAGGATCCAGAACAAAAAACAAAACAGTCACAAATTTTTTGCAATTGATTAGACACAGATGACTAGCTTACCCATTTTAGCTACAGCGATCTATCATGCAACATTAAAGAGCGCCAAAACTGTATTTATTGCTTGAATTTCCTAATGAAATGGCCAAAATTTGAAATCTGAGACGGTTTCATATCAAAAGATACAAAACACAGAACTCAGCATATTGCGATGTATTGGATGGGAGGTGCACTATGTACCGTTCATTCATCAGCTGACAACAGTGTAGGCCAAAAGATCGATCGGGATTTATTAATCGATATTGGTTAATTAAAATGAGAATCTATCAAAATAGAAATCGATATTTTTTTTTACCCAGCTCTAACGTATTTTGTTTTTTTGTTTTTTTAAACACGGCGCTGTCGTCCTGTAGGTTCATGATTAAAAAATGAAAATGTGAACAAAATAAAAGCAATTAAATGTGTTATCATAATTAAAATATGAAAGTTAAAATGACGGGTAATAAATTGTGAAGGAATTTTTACGACTCTAGCACAACCTCTGGTATATACGAAGTGTGCCGCAGGAGTCCTAAAAAGTGAAGCCAAAACGTTTCGATCGCCCCCCCGGTGGCAGGCTGCAGTATAGGTCATAAACCCCGCCCTCTCCATGCAATCTAACAGGACGTGAGCCCATTACACTTCAAATAATTTTTTTCCAAAGATGGTTTCCATCGTTTGAGGTAGTTCTTATCAGGTTGATTTATGTTCAAGTGTTCGTTTTTTGAATAAGTTAACTTTTAGGTAGTTATTTGATGCTATAAAAACGGGGTGTGGTGTCATGATTGTGATCTAGCAATTGGGTCTGCGAGAGTTTGGGCGGGAATTTGAGACCACAGCTCCACCTCACAACACTACTGCGCAGACTTTGGCTCCAAACGAATCTCTACTGCGCAGACTCTGGCTCCAAATGACATAATTTTACCCAAAATGGCAGCGGCCATACTGAGATGCTTTGGTGTCACTTTTCTATAGTGTAATGAAGCGGAGACACGTCATCCATATTTTCTACAGTCTATGGTATATATATTTTCATATATAGGTATTTTGCCTTGAAACACGATTGTTTAAAAAAATAGGTTAATAATGTGGGCTGATGGGTTCAACTATAGAATACATCATTGGTTACAACCTTGTAGCTCACAGTGAGTATGTGTTTACAGATTTATAAATTATTGTTAAAAAACGATTCCCCTAAAGAAGAAAAATGAATGGAATTTTTACTTCCAAAACCTGACTGTTGCACTCCATACTTACTGATGTTTGCACTGTGATGTCACTTCCTGGAGGATGATGACATGATGTTGTACTTGGCTTTTGTTAACAGGATTTTACAAAAGACAAACAGGATGGAAAGTGATATTGAGAACGCAGGAATTAGATTAAAAAAAACAACAACACCACCACCACGCACACACACCCTGAAATATATTTGTTGAAGGGATAGTTCACCCAAAAAGAAAATTCAGTCATCATTTAAGGTCCGTTCAAAACTACTGTAGGTTGATTAAATTAACGCTAAAGATATAGATAGACCTTATGTGTCACAGAAACAAGTGCACATGAATATTTAGCATACTAGTAGCTCTACAGAATCACTGTTGAAGAGTAATGAGCTGGTGAAGTGGTTAGAATGAGCACATGATTATGTTATAACAAATAATAGTAGGCCACGAAGATTTTAAAAGCGGTTCATTCATAAATTTATACAACCTTACCTTCATACTGTGAAACATAAATGGAAGACAAAGTCAACAACTGCAGCGCTGAAAAGGGGCAGAGCCCCCATAGGGAAATTACAAAAGGAATGTGTGTATTTGAACCCTTTCCAACAATGACTGTATGATTTTGAGATCCATCTTTTCACACTGAGGACAACTGAGGGAGTTATATGCAACTATTACAGAACGTTAAAACGCTCACTGAAGCTCCACAAGGAAAAACGATGCAGTAAGAGCCGGGGGGGTGAACACTTTTGGAATTTAAAGATCAGGGTAAATTTAACTTATTTTGTCTTCTGGGAAACATGCAAGTATCTTCTGTAGCTTCTGAAGGGCAGTACTAAATAAAAAAATATATATATGAAATTTAGGCCAAATAAGAAAAAATCTACACATCTTCATTCTGTTCAAAAGTTTTCAACCTCCGGCTCTTATTGCATTGTGTTTACCTCTGCAGCATCAGTGAGAGTTTGAACCTTCTGTAATAGTTGCATATGAGTCCCTCAGCTGTCCTCAGTGTGAAAAGAAGGATTTCAAAATCATACAGTCATTGTTGGAAAGGGTTCAAATACACAAAAATGCTGAAAAACCAAAGAATGTGTGGGACCTGAAGGATTTTTCTGAAGGAACAGCAGGCAGTTTAACTGTTCAGGACAAACAAGGGACTCACGAACAACTATCACTAAAGACTAAACAAAAAAAAAAAAAAAAAAAAAAAAAAAACAGCAGTGGATCATTCAGGTAACAGTATTAACAGTATAAGAATCAAGTGTATGTAAACTTTTGAACAGGGTCATTTTTACAAATTCAACTATTATGTTCTCTTGTGGACTATATTTAAGCATCTTTTATGTGAAATATCTTATTCAGCTCAGTAATAAACAAAAAAAATAACATGCATTTTGTATGATCCCTCTTATGTTGGTAAAATAATTTGCATTTTGCAGATTCTGCAAGGTGTATGTAAACTTTTGACTTCAACTCTATGATTAGGAAATTCTTCACAGTGTTGTGGTATGAAGTGAATGTGACTGGGCATAGAAAAGTGCTGCCATTCCTTTAGCTCTCTTTCCCACACGTTTTAGCCGGAGGGCCAACAATCACAACCAGACCAACGACCACACCTGCCTTACCTCATCTAATCCACATTCAACACACACATACACTTCAGCTCTGTCCTATTAAATGTTTCTTACACCCTATAAAGGTTCCAAAAAGATTTTTGCAGTGGCGCCAAAGAAGAATTTTAAACCTCTTGAGTCAACAGTTCTTAATAGAACCTTTTTTCTTAGTATGAAGAACATTTTAGTAATCTAAATTCCTTTTTTCCACTAAAAGGAACCTTTTGTGGAATGCAAAGTTTCCAATAATGTTAAAGGTTATATATGGTTCTTTATTTTTCATACACTACCAGTCAAAAGTTTTTGAACAGTAAAATTTTTAATGTTTTTAAAATAAGTCTCTTCTGCTCCCCAAGGCTGCATTTATTTGATCCGAAGTACAGCAAAAACAGTACAATTTTCGATTATTTTTACTATTTAAAATAACTGTTTTCTATTTGAATACATTTTAAAAAGTAATTTATTCCTGTGATCAAAGCTAAATTTTCAGCATCAATACTCCAGTCTTCAGTCACATGTATTTAGAAATCATTCTAATATGCTGTTCGAGAAACATTTTTTTATTTTTATCATCAATATTTAAAACAGTCAAGTACATTGTTTTTTTTTTGGGTTTTTTTCAGGATTTTTTTGATGTAAGTTTCAGGATTGATGAATAGAAAGATCCAAAAATGAGCATTTATCTGAAATAAAAAGCTTGCGTAGATTATACACTATACAATTCAAAAGCTTGGAGTATATATATATATATATATATATATATTTGGAAAAGAAATTATATATATATATATATATTAATTAATTAATTATAGAAATTAATACTTTTATTTAGCAAGGATGCTTTAAATTGATCAAAAGTGATGATAAAGACATTTATAATGTTACAAAAGAATCTATTTCAGATAAATAAATCTGCTGTTTTCAACATAATAGTAATAAAAAAAAAATGAGCATTAAATCAGAATATTAGAATTATTTCTGAAAGATCATGTGACTGGAGTACTGATGCTAAAAAAAAAAAAAAAAAAAAAAAAATCAGGAATAAATGATATTTTGAAATATATTCAAAAAGAAAACAGTTATTTTAAATAGTAAAAATATTTCAAAATTTTACTGTTTTTGCAAATGAATGCAGGCTTGGTGAGCAGATGACTTCTTTAAAATAAAAACATTATAAAACTTTTGACTGGTAGTGTAGGTTCTACCATCATTACCGCATGACTACAGTGCATGCTTTATACTGATAATAAAATGCATGCTTAACTTAAAAGCATGGATAGGAGGACACTGAGTAACCCTAAATATGAGGAATAACAATAGTGATTCTCGCCTTAGCAATACATCACAAATAAGATGACAGCACAATACAAGCACAGGGCATATTCCGGTTATGATGTCCTAAGTGTTTATGATGCAAAGATTTTTAATACGTGCAGAAAGGCCAAGTAGTACTCTGGGGAATTGGGGGAAAACCAGTTCTCTGTGAGTCATGGTGGGCGTATCTTCCAGCTGAGCGCCTCTCATCCTGTCTCTGGGAAAGGGTTCAGTGGGCCACTGAGAAAACAGGAAGTTCTGGAAGAGAGGAGCTGCGCTGCTCAAGGAAGGGAGAAAAAAAAGAGTCCAGGAAAAAACCCACTGCCCTCGGATTACATAACACGGCAGGAAATCTGCAGAGCTGTAACAGTCTACGGCAAAGTAACACAAAACCCAGCATCTGGATGCACACGCACGCTCTTACACGACATTAATATGCAAATCGGCTTCCAAAAATTGCTTGGGATCATACTGTTCCCCACCGAGACATTTTTTAAGTGTGCAAACACAAGGCAATTAAGCTCACTCTTAGTAAATGCGTCTAAACTGCACTCTTTGCCCTCAGTTTTACCTCCTAACAGCGGCAGCTTTAACACAAGGACAGACACGCGCACATAAAGCAGACAGCAGAACCTCAGATGTCTCCCTGCAGGCCTCTCACATCAGATCAGCGGCATGCGTCCTCTCTGACCTAGCTGGAGAATGAAGTATTCCACTTCGCATTGCCAACACACGGCTGCTGCATCCAATCAGAGAGCGTAATGCTCTGACACCTCCAGAAAACACTTACATATTCACACGTGACTTATTAAAGCAGGTTTCCGCACACCTCTGAGATACTAAAAGCCATTACACAACCACAATTATCAAAATTGCAACAACATGCACCAAAGTTTTAAAAGAGCTGCATAATTCTCTCTGGGATGCTTGATTCTGATTAGTCAATCGTAGCACTCTGCCAAACTGTTTTATGTAACGACTGCTAAAATCAATACATGCTCTTCTCACATGAATATTAAATAATTAAGCAAGTATGCAGTTACTGAATAACTATAGAAAATAATTATAATTTAAATGATTAAATTAATTACAAAAAAAAAAAAAAAAAAGTTAATATTCTGGCATTTACTATACTATAATGAGGTATTCTCTGATGTAAATAAAATAAATATGCAGAAATATGGAGTATTGATGTTGAAAATTCATCTTTTCATTAGAGGAATAAATTACACTTTAATATATAATTAAATAGAAAATGGTAATTTATTTTGTAATACTACTTTACAATATTACAGTTTTTAGAAAATGGTAATATTCTGCCATGTACAATACTAGAAAGGTAATAAAAAAATAATAAAATAAATTAAAATAAAATAACATTTAAAGTTTGGGGTACCTAAATATTCCTTAAAATAAAATAAAATAAAAAAATAAAATACAATTTAAAGTTTGGGTACCTAAATATTCCTCAAAATAAAACAAAACAAAACAAAACAAAACAACACTACGTTTAAAGTTTGGGGTACCTAAATACTCTTAAAATAAAATAAAATAAAATAAAATAAAAAACTATTTTAAAGTTTGGGGTACCTAAATGATCCTCAAAATGAAATAAAATATATTTTATTTATTTACTACTGTTAAAGTTTGGGGTATATTATAATTATTTTTGAAGGATAATGTGACACTGAAGATTGGAGTAATGGTGCTGAAAATTCAGCTTTTCATCACAGGAGTAATTACACTTTAATATATATTCAAATAGAAATATACTGGTTATAGTATTTATAGTATTTGTTATAGCATTTCACAATATTACAGTAAAAAAAAAAAACTGGTAATATTCTGGCATGTACTATACTAGAATGAAAGCATTTTGTGATGCAAGTAATAAAAAAAAAAAAAATGCATAAATCTCTCTGGAATAGTATATTCTAATTAATCAAACTTGTTTTATATAACCACTAAAATCAGTACTTAAAATAAAATCTATAATATATTTTGTTTATACACTATTGTTTAAGTTTGGGGTACATTATAATGATGTTTGAAGGATCATGTGACACTGAAGACTGAAGTACTGATTAGCTTTTCATCACAGGAATAATTACACTTTAATATAAATTCAAATAGAAAATGTTTATTTTAATTTGTAATATTTCACAATATTACCATTTTTCTTTTACTTAATAAATAAACGCAGCCTTGGTGAGCATAAGAGACTTCTTTCAAAAATACACAATGCGAGTGTTGAAACTCACAGTGCAGGCTAAAAAATGTTAATGCTTATTCTGAAGAAATGAGAAATATCTTAAAATCATCCTTTTGCCATTTCAACTTCCTTCCTGCATAATTAACAGCACAAACACATCAGAAAATGCGAAGCACGCTGACGTAAGAGTTATGCGAGTACGCAACTTCACGAGGCGAAAGTTATGAAAATCTGTGATGAGAAGTGTTTTTTTTCTTGTATTGTGAGAAAGAGAGACAGCTAGTGTGTGAGTGGGAGCTCGGGAAGAACAGAAGCGGAGACGCCGAGATTCAGTCTTGCAAAGAAAAGAGCCACGACGTTATTGAAACATCGAAGGCCGAATTCAGTCTAGCATGGGCCTATTCACACCCACCGCTGCTGAACGGACTCGTCCTCCAAATCTCTAAAGGCAGGAAGGAAGCGAAGTTTAGCCTCAGTAACAGAGGGAGCAAGAGAGTGAAAAAATTGAGATAAAAAGGGCATGTTCAAGTGCATCTTCAGTGTGAGAGTTGAGAATCTCTAATGCCTAGCCAGCTGGCAGTAAGTGTGGATGAGAACATATGCGTGTGGTGCATCCTGTCAAACAAAACCGGAGTGAGTCAGCAGCGTGTTTAACAGGTGGCTGCTTCCCGTAAGCCTGAGAGGGCTTCTGACAACAAACAGCTCCAGAGATATCCTGCATTAGACCAGCAGGCTTCCTCAACAACACCAACTGACCAAAGGACACAAACAGTGGCCAGAAAAAGGAACAAGTACAAATGGAAGTTGTGGGAGAGTGGCTGTGCTCAAAAAGAGATGGGACTTAAACAGAGTACAGTTACATAAACCAGCTTCTTGTTATTCTGCTTCAGCCAAGGACTCAGAAAAAGAAATGCTACTGTTTATCATTACGTAGTTACAGCTGCATGTAACCTAGCCCAGGGGTTTTCAAACATTCCATGCCACGGACACACCAATATGTTCCTTAAACATAATGGGAGCTATATATTTTCATGTATAAAGACATCAGTTTATACAGTGAAAAAATAAATAATATAAAACATGATATGGAAATGTTATATAAAACACACAAGATAATATGTCGTATTATATGTGAATATTTCCTTTAAAGTTTTATAGAAATATTTTAGAATTTTGTAAACAATGTTAAATAAACTTGTAAATGTGATTAAACCATAAATGTTCCAACCAGTCTTTATGAAGCAGAAAGAAACTTCTGAAAATTTTTATCTAAAATAAAACACATTATTGTTCATGTTTTGGTCAGCAGATATTTTTTTAAGAAAGTAATACTTTTATCCTGCAAAGACGCAAAACAAGTGACAGTAAAGACATTAACATTGTTGAAATTGGGGGGAAAAATTATATTTAAAAATTCTATTCATCCAAGAATCCTGAAAAAAAATGTACCATAGCTTCTACAAAAATATTAAGCAGCACAATGTTTCGTTGTTGTTGTTTTTTTTTTTTTACCAACTTTTTTTTATTGGTAATAAGAAATTAGCTGGAAATGCTGATAATTCAACTTTTAAATTTTGTTATTTCAAATTATTAAATGAAACTTTTTCACAATATTACAGTTCACTGTATTTTGGATTAAACACATGCAGTCTTTAGAGAAAAAGAGAGAGAGAGAGAGAGAGAAAAAAGAGAATAAAACCCCACCTAGCTTTTGACCAAAAAAAGAGAAAAAATAAAATAAACAAAACCCCACACCAAGGTTTTGACCAAAAAAAAAAAAAAAAAAAAAAGAGGAAAAACAACAACAACAAACTTTTGACAAAAAAAAAAAAAAAAAAAAAAAAAGAGAAAAAGAGGAGAGAGAAAAACACCAAGCTTTTCATCCTTAAAAGAAAAAGAGAAAAAAAAAAGAGGGGGGGGGGGGGTCCCCACCACACTTTTGACCAAAAAAAAAAAAAAGCTGACCAAAATGTAATTTCATCCTTAAAAGAAAAAGAAAAAAAAGAGGGGGAATAAAGCCAACAAACTTGTGACCAAAAAAAAGAGAGGAAAAAATACCCCACCAGTTTTGACCTAAAAAAAAAAAAAAAAAGTAAATTTCATCCCTAAAAGAAAAAAAAATGAAAAAAAGGGGAAAAAACCCACACCAAACCTTTGACCAAAAAACAAACAAACAAACAAAAGAGCAAGAAAAAAAAAAAAAAAAAAACCCACCAAACTTTTGACAAGAGTAAGAGAGACAGAGAGAGTAAGAGAGAGTGAGAGAGCAAGAGAGCGAGAGAGAGAACTCCTCCAAACTTACACCAAAAAAAAAAAAAAAAAAAAAAAAAAAAAAGAAAAAAAATTTCATCCTTCGTAATTGGAGTTTTAACCTTGTGGGTTGGTCACTGTACAAGACTTTTCTTGTCTAAGTCCCAATGTGGATCAAGTTCACTCCAATATCAAAGTCTAGTTGCATGCAACTTTCCCATTTATCTCTCATCATCTCATCTCAGCAGATAATCTCAAACGTTTATTGGGTGTGTTCATTCCTGGGAAGCCAGTTAACTGTTGCTACTTTATGATTGTAATGAGCTGCATGCAAATCTGTGGCCTCCTGACCATGGAAATGCCTAGGGCAGTCCCACCAGGTTCAACGAACCACACGAGGAGGCCACAGGAGCAAGACTGTAACGGTTTATGCTGAGGAAGCGCTGACTGAGGGAAAAACCACAAACCCAGACAAGAGACAGAAAGGAGGAGGAGGAAACAGAGACAAACCACTAGGTGTTTAGAAGGGAACATGGTGCTCCAAAGAAATGGCCAAGACCGTTCCCTGCGGTATTGCTGGTAAAGGCTGTTATTGAGAACTGATGGTCTCTTATCGAACCAGTGGGTCCAATCCACTGTTATGGAGACATTACCAGGCAAGGTCTTTCTCTCACCACAGGAATGAGCTACAAGCTTCATAAATATGCTTATTTTGCATGACATTCATGCTAAGAGATGTGTGGAATTCAAGTTCTGCGTTTTAGCCCAGATAACGATACCCTGAGGCTTTCTGATGAAGATACTACAGCTTGGAATAACAGGATCCATAGTGCGTTTAGGGAATTGTAGGGCGAGAACGTAAACATACGCAGACGTAAATGTATTGTTAGGTGGCAGGACACCTATGGATCGAGGTCGAACGGGGGCACAAAGTAGCAGACAGGCCGGCAGCCAACTCAAACAAGGAAACGGGTCACCCCAACCGCCCAGCCAGCATCTGACCACCACATATGCACAAAGAGGAACTGAACAAAGGTTTAAATGTACACTTAATTGAGTTAAGTTACACCGTCCAGACAATACTGATGGGTTTCCCTCATTTCCGTCCAGGCTGAGAAGCATCAATGTGATAAACATTCAAACCAGACTAAATAGCCATCAGATACGTCAGGAATCCAGCTGAGAAAAATGTGAAGAAATGCCACAAATTACAACCTTGAGAGCATGAATGTGAAAAGATAGCAGACCCGGCCTTCACTAAAGTGTGCCATTAGTCCCGTGTGTTTGGGTTAGGGCTAAATCTGAGAGATATCTCCTAGTTCTCTTATGAAGATAACACGCCGTCTTCTGCCAGGAAATACCGCGTTTTCCAGTTGACAGCACCGATGCGGTGTTAAAAACAAGTGCTAGTGCTGAAGTCATGGATATTTTGAATGTAAACACGGTCCCGTATTACGGGCACTCAAATGAGTTTATGGTGAAAACGTGTGATTACAAACTGCAATGTTTGTGTCAAAACCATGACACAACGTTAGTACTACCCTCACTCTAATTTCTGGTAAATATTATTCACACTTTCAGACTATTCTGGGCAAAAACAAGGAATGATTTACAGTTGAAGTCAAAAGTTCACATACACCTGTCACAATCTGCAAAATGCATGTTATTTTTTATTTAGTACTGACCTAAATAAGACATTTCACATAAAAGATGTTTACTTATAGTCCACAACAGAAAATAACAGTTGAATTTATAAAAATGGCCCTGTTCAAATGTTTACATACGCTTGATTCTTAATACTGTGTTGTTAACTTAATGATCCACAGCTGTGTTTTTTTGTTTAATGATAGTTGTTCATGAGTCCCTTGTTTGTAATGAACAGTTAAACCGCCTGCTGTTCTTCAGAAAATTCCTTCAGGTCCCACACATTTTTCAGTTTTTCAGCATTTGTGTGTATTTGAACCCTTTCCAACAATGACCGTATGATTTTGAGATCCATCTTTTCACACTGAGGACAACTGAGAGACTCATATGCAACTATTACAGAAGGTTCAAATACTCACTGATGCTCCAGAAGGAAAAATGATGCATTAAAAGCCGGGGGGTGAAAACTTTTGAACAGAATGAAGATGTGTACATTTTTTCTTATTTGGCCTAAATATCATTTTTTCCCCTTTGGTACTCCCCTTCAGAAGCTACA
The DNA here is from genome assembly GCA_036247105.1 of Cirrhinus mrigala. Classification (NCBI taxonomy): domain Eukaryota; kingdom Metazoa; phylum Chordata; class Actinopteri; order Cypriniformes; family Cyprinidae; genus Cirrhinus; species Cirrhinus mrigala. Next base: position 11,011,135 of record CM070025.1, read on the forward strand.
GAAGATACTTAAATGTCTCCCAGAAGACAAAATAAGTTAAATTAACCCTGATCTTCAAATTCCAAAAGTTTTCACCCCCCGGCTCTTAATGCATTGTGTTTCCTTCTGGAGCATCAGTGAGCGTTTGAACCTTCTGTAATAGTTGCATGAGTCCCACAGCTGTCCTCAGTGTGAAAAGATGGATCTCAAAATCATACAGTAACTGTTGGAAAGGGTTCAAATACACAAAAATGCTGAAAAAACAAAGAATTTGTGGGGCTCAAAGGATTTTTCTGAAGAACAGCAGGCAGTTTAACTGTTTAGGACAAACAAAGGACTTATGAACAACTATCACAAAAAACAAAACAAAACACACAAAAAAAAAAAAACAGCTGTGGATCATTCAGGTAACAACAGTATTTAGAATCATGCGTGTGCAGACTTTTGAACAAAATCATTTTTATAAATTCAACTATTTTCTCCTGCAGACTATATGTAAACATCTTTTCTGTGAAATATCTTACTCAAGTCAGTACTAAATAAAAAAATAATACGCATTTTGTCTGATCCCTCTTATTTTGGTAAAATAATTGACATTTTGTAGATTCAGCAAGGGGTATGTAAACTTTTGACCTCAACTGTTCTCTCCAGGGTTCATTAAGAGTGTGCCTTTACTATTAAATGTCACAATTTCAACATCTAGTTGTTGTAGTCAGTTAACTGGCATTTTGTAGATGAGGCCAACATTTCACACGTCTGTTTGTAATAGTTGTAATAGTGTTGGTTGCATGTTAAATTACTATAAGTGTCTCTATCTGACTGGCTCTGGCGTGTATATTAGCAGCATTTGTCAGGCTAGCTCCAGATGGTCTGGTGTTTTGTCTAAAGGGATTAGGATTATCTTGTAGACTCGCAAAACGAGTTTAAGAGCGATCATACTGCCTCTGACTACGCAGACCTAATCCAAACTGCTCAGACAAAGTGGGAGATGTATAGTAGACTAGACCACAATTCAAGCACATTTCAACTCAGCAGCCTTCTAAAGCCCAAATTATACTTGGGTTTTTACACATATGCTTGGATATGCAAACAGTGGATGTAATGGAAATTTCATCATCAACATAATACACACACAGCCTGATTTTTCTAAAGGCTCAGGTATACTACATTTTCCATCTTGTGCACTGTTGAGTGCACTAGCGTTTCATAGTATAATCCGTTGACCGTGACAGTGGATGGATGCGTTCAGCACATGTGCACTAGTCTCAGCCTCAGACATCACGCCCACGGACTGTTGGCCAGACATCTGATGCATATGGCACTCAAAATTGGAAACACTTCAAGAGTTCCAAAGTTGTCATCAGTTTGGTTGTAGTGTTCTTTAAAGGATTAGTTCACTGACAGAATAAAGATTTGCTGATAATTTACTCACCCCCATGTCATCCAAGATGTTCATGTCTTTCTGTCTTCAGTCAAAATTAAATTCAAGTTTTTGAAAAAAACATTACAGGATTTTTCTCAATATAGTGAACTTCAGTGGGGATCAACAGGTTGAAGGTCCAAATTGCAGTTTCAATGCAGCTTCAAAGGGCTCTACACAATCCCAGCCGAGGAATAAGGGTCTTATTTAGCGGTCATTTTCTAAAAAATAAATAAAATTGATATACTTTTTAAGCACAAATGCTCGTCTTGCACTAGCTTGACCTAACGCACGACGTAATCACGCACACGTGACGTAGGCAGAAGTACCGACCCAGTGTTTACAAAGGGAATGTGCAAAGAAAGTCAAACACCTTTCACAAAAATAAGGTAAAACAATGATGTTGGACAATTTTGAAGTTGGAGTTTTGCCCTACCCTATCTTTTTATACCAGAACACACAGACCTGACTATGACATGACTATGTAATGCGTGAAGTCGTAGACGCGTATCGCAGAGCTAGTGCAAGATGAGCGTTCATGGTTAAAAAGTATATCAATTTTAACTTTATTTTTTTGAAAATGATAATAGTTTCACTACATAAGACCCATATTCCTCAGCTGGGATCGTGTGGAGCCCTTTGAATCTACACTGAAATTGCAATTTGGACTTTCAACCCATTGGCCACTATTAAAGTCCAATATATGGAAAAAAAAATTCTGAATTGTTTTCCTCAAAAGCCTTAAATTCTTGTCGGCCAAAGAAAGACACAAACATCTTAGATGACATAGGGGTTGAGTAAACTATCAGAAATTTGTATTATGAAAAATAACTTCTCCTTTAAAGTTTCGCCTTGAAACAAATATGCCGTGCCAAACCCCCTCACAAAAGAAGAAAGCCGTTGTGTTTACAGTTGTGACAGTGAGCACTTATCGGGATCAACTAAGCGCTAGATTTTCAAAGCATAGAGCACAGCATAGACTCTTTAAAAATACACCCAAGAGTTTTACACACCGGTTTGTTATTGTGGGGACATTTCCACGCCCCTAAATATGACGTGGCACAAAACGAAACTGTTAAATAAAGTTGTTATTATGGTTTTCTTTGCACACAAAATGTATTCTCATAGCTTCATAACATTACGATTGAACCACTGATGTCACATGGACTTTTTTAACAATGTCCTTACTACCTTTCTGGGCCTTGAACGTAGTAGTTGCTTGCTGTCTAATGACAGGATTTTCATTTTTGGGTGAACTAACCCTTTAAAGTTGTTCCGATTACAACAAACTCATGCACTTCAACAGACTGTAAATTGGGGGAAAATTGCTGTTTAGCATTTCAGCACTTCTGGTTCCATCACCAATGGGTTTTTGTCTGAAATAAGGTCTGTGGTTTACACAAGCTTAAGATATTTTCACATTTTTATTGTATGACATTAAATTCATCAGTGGCATAGTTTGTTTATTGCCAACATTTAGCTTTTTACTTTTGCCGATTGCTTTAAAATTTAAAAGTTGTTCACTTAGGAAGAATATCATGATAAACAAATCATGTAAGAACATTTGGTGGTCACACAGCTTAGTTTTTGCAAGAACCCAAAAGCCAATGGAAAATTCCTATTGGGTTTTTGCTGAGGGAACCAGAATGATGCAAACATTGTGGTTGGCCTACAATATTTGTCATGACTGCAGCACTCTACACTACTTGAAAACTGGGCAAACTTTAGGATAGCCTTAAAGTTATTATACCTTAAAATGCTGCCCAGGTAGGAAGCTCACTAGGTTTTGGAACACATATTGACCAAACGATACCAGAAAGCAGCATATGTTCACAGACCAATTAAAAAAAAAAATAGGGGATTAAAATCAAACCATTCATATGTATATTCTTGCATAAGTAAAGAAATAAAACTAATAAAACCAATACACACCTGTCATTAATAACTACAAAGTTATAATAAAGATTGACAGGCAAACATTCTTGACAGCGCCCACGCCTCTGAATGCAAACAGATATGGTTCACTATCAGTTCACAGTACAGCAGGTTAAAAGGCATGTTATCAGCGTTCCGGTTTATGCAATGCAATATATACACACCTTCACCGACACTAATTCTCCACAGTGAGGGGAGTCGGTGCGCTTGAAGTGCAATCTGCCGCATGGCTATTACTAACTCCATCACAAAGCTGACCTCTGGTAAGGACTGGGCGTACAGACTGTTCCACTGCACTCCAGAACAACATGATTCATTCTCTACGCTATCATTACTGCAAGAGAGAGAAAATGAGAGACAGAGACAGATAGCGGAGGGAGAACGAGAAAAGCTGAGAGAGAAGAGAGAATATTAAGACGTGACCTCCCCATTTAAGCTGATATTCAGGTAATGGAGGAGAAAAGGTAAGAGGAGAGGGGGAATATAAGAGAAAGTGAAGGAGAGAGCGAGATAAGACAATGAAAGGAAACCGAATCATGCATGTCGGTCGGGTTTCGGAGGTTACCGGACCTTGATAGGGGGCCAGCGGAGGGAATGGACTGTGTCTAACCGTGACCGTCATTCACTCCACACAGATACAAGTCTTGATAAGTCCCTCAACGTCGCACAAACACGTATAAGCTGAATCCTAGTTCTCATACTTGCACAAAGTACAAACTAATACACTACCTGTCAAAAGTTTTTGAACAGGAAGATTTGTAATTTTTTTTTTTTTTTTAAATAAGTCTCTTCTGCTCACCAAGCCTGCATTTATTTGATCAAAAGTACAGAATAAACAGTACAATTTTGAAATATTTTTATTATTTAAAATAATTTTCTATTTGAATATATTTTAAATGTAATTTATTCCTGTGATTTCAAAGCTGAATTTTTAGCATCTTAAGTCACATGATGCTTCAAAATCATTCTAATATTTTGATTTGCAGTTCAAAAAAACATTTATTATTATTATTATTTTGAAAACAGCTGAGTAGAATTTTTTCAGGTTTCTTTGATGAATAGAAAGTTCAAAGGAACAGCATTTATCTGAAATAGAAATCTTTTGTAACATTATAAATGTCTTTATAATCACTTTTGATCAATTTAAGGCATCCTTGCTACATAAAAGCATTTATAAAACAAAAAAATAAATAAATAAAAAAGAATGGTATAGTGTATAATGTTACAAAAGCTTTTTATTTCAGATAAATGCTGATCTTTGGATTTTCTATTCAAAAAATCCCCCCCCAAAAAAAAAAAAAAAAAAGTACTCAACTGTTTTAAATATTGATCATTAATAATCAAAAGATTGGGGGCAGTACATTTTTCAAGGAAAGAAATTAATACTTTTATTCAGCAAGATCGCTTAAAATGGATCAAAAGTGACAGTAAAGACATTTATACTGTTACAAAGATCTCTATTTCAAATAAATGCAGTTCTTTCACAAAAATATTAAGCAGCACAACTGTTTTCAACATTGACAATGATAATAAATGTTTCTTGAGCACCAAATTAGCATATTAGAGCGATTTCTGAAGGATCATGTAACAATAAAAACTGGAGTAATGATGCTAAAAATTCAGCTTTGCATCACAGGAATAAATTACATTTTAAAATATATTCCAATAGGAAAAAGTTATTTTAAATGGTAAAAAATATTTCAAAATTTTACTGGTCAAATAAATGCAGGCTTGGTGAGCAGAAGAGACTTCTTTAGAGAAAAAACTTTAAAAATCTTACTGTTCAAAAACATTTGACTGGCAGTGTATATACAATCATTAAAAAGTTCAAGGTCAGCAAGATTTGTTTTCTTTATTATATAAATTTATATTTTTATTCAGCAGGGATGCATTAACATGACCAAAAGTGACAGTAAATGCATTTATAATGTTACAAATTATTTTTATTTCAAATAAATGCTGCTGAACTTTAAATTCTGCAAAGAATCCTGGATAAAAAAAAAAAAAAATTAAACATTAAAAATAATAAATGTTACTTGATCAGCAAATAAGCAAATTATAATAAATGGAGTAACTGGAGTAAACTTTAGCTCTGCATCACAGGAAATATTACATTTTAAAATATATTTTTAAAAAGCAATTTTAAATTGTATTAATATAATACAACAATGCTACTGATTTTACTGTATTCTTCATAAAATAAATGCAGTTTTAGTGACCAGAAGAGAGTTCTTTAAAAAATTTCAAATCTTACCGTTCAAAAACTTTTGACTGGTAGTGTATTAGTTTGTACTTTGTGCAAGTATGAGAATTAGGATTCAGCTTAAGCACTACTGTAGTACTGAAACATACTACAATGTCAACATTGTGTATCAATACAGCATCAGAAAACCAATAATTTTGCATATCTTTATAGGTTGTGGGGAAAAACGCGTCCAAAAATCAAATCCAAATCAGTAAACCATGGGACAGTTTTCAGTGTGTTATCATCTAGGTCAAACTAACCCTAATCTAACAGATATGGGTTGAGGGATAAGGGTTTTTCATTGGTCTACATAGATACAGATATACTGAGATCAAAGTAGCCATTGTAAATATCTACTGACAACAAAAGAGATACAACCAAAATGAGATATTAGATAACATTCACAAGCAGGCATATAGATTCAGTATTCCAAAAAGGGCCAGATATATTATACATATGCCTAATACAATATTCAGTATAAGTAATAATATAATATGCCTCATGATTCAGTGCAGACTTTCACAGTTCTTTCATAATCATGACTTTCTATGGGCTCTTGGAGATCTAAACACGACGGAACATAACAGGATAATTAAGTAAACAAACTTGACCCAATTCTCCAGTTCTCAGCATGGCTTAACTAGTGCTATTTAAGTATTACATCAGCTGGTTTTCTTTTATTCAAGAAATGAATCAGCAGTTGGGAGGGTGAGAGGGAGGGGAAATAGCAGAATCAATCCAACAACACTATTAAACTGGTTAATCATCCCAGTGTGAGGTAAACAAATGTTCCTGCATAACAAACAAACTGCATATTAAATAAAACAAGCAAGCGAAGCGTACAACAATAGAATTAAAGCATTGCAGGGATGTTTTGTCTTTAAAAAATAGTTTTAAACCTGGACGACTCTTCAAAAGAGCAATTAAAGAGATAGTTCATACAAAAATTACAATTTTGTCATTAATTACTCACCATCATGTCGTTCCAAACTCGTAAGAACACAAGCGGAACACAAATTAAGATATTTTTGATGAAATCCGAGAGCTTTCTGACCTTGCATAGACAGCAATGCAACTGACACGTTCAAGGCCCAGAAAGGTAGCGAGGACATTATTAAAATAGTCCATTCCTCAGAAGAAAGTCAAAAGGATGAGTAAATATTGCGAAATGCTCTTGAAAGCATTGGTCAAACCATTAAAACAGTGTTGAGTACTACTACTACTCAGAATAAACAGACATAAAACACAGTCAGATGACATGCAAGGTCAACAAATGCCAGCTGACTGCTGTTTGTCTTTGTTCTTTTTCCATTCACTTTCATCCTTGAGACCTCCCTGCTCTAAATGAGCCGTTATCTGTCAAAAGGAAGCTCAGCTGACCCACTAAGACTTTCCCGCCAAGCCTTGGACTCTCGCGGAGCTAAAATAAAACAATCACACACACAAGGATGAGAGGCTGTCCGTCCTCCCTCATACCGGAATCACCGGCACCCGCACGGTTCAAATCAGTGACCCATATCAGTGCAAATGTGGGACAGCCACTTTCAGGCACTCTATGTAAACACTCTCCCTTCCAGCTATTGTATGGGTGATGTATATTTAGCCTGGGCAGGGAGGCTAATGAGTGTTATGTTGTGAACTTGCTGAATTTCCACACACATCGATGTGAAGCAGGGATCAAAAGAGAGGGAGAAAGAAAAATGAGGTAGCTTGTGGCTCCCAGCCAAGGATTACGAAGTTGAGCGCCGGTATGAGCTGGTATTGATGGCTCATCGGCCAAGCAACCCTGATGACTTCATGCTAAAAGTTTTTCCTGACTCATTTGATTAGGTAATAAACAGATCTGTTCAGATAAGTCATTATAAAAATTATAAAAAGCTCTTTAATTACATTTACATAATGTATGCAGTAATAGGCAGATCTTTCTGTAAAAGTCAAGAAATAAAAACACTTCACTGATTCAGCCTCATGCTGTTCCAAACTCATTATTGCTTTTTTGTTGAGATATTTTGAGAAGATATTTTGAAGAATGTTCATGTTGCTCTTTTCCATTAAAAAAAAAAACAAAACAAAAGTAGCCGCCTATAAGATTTGTGTGTCAAGTCTCCCACGTTATATAATTTGGTCATTGTATGGAAATGAGCAGCATGTACATTCTTTAGAATGTCTTCTGTGTTCGACGAAAGAATAAATGGTTTTGGAATGGCATGAGAGTGAATTAATTCACAAAAATCATCACAAAAATAGGCACTGGGAATCCTGAGGAAAGAACGTCCAATGCTTGTCATAGTTATGTTCTGACCAAAACTGATCAGACGATTACATAAACATAAGACTTCCAAATAAAGCCCGGCAGCAGATTTAATAATCAAAAAATAACCTGTTCTTGATCAGCAGAGAAAAATGTGATCCAGTAATCCAACATGAGTAGTGATGTATTTTGAGTTCAGTCGGAACAGCCAAAAAGGTTAGCACAGCTCACCACAATGTGGTTTAAAAGAGCACTAGACTCTGTTAGAAGTGGTTTAAAAGTGCGCTGCTCAGACAAAACAGCAGCAGGGAAGACATCTGTCCAGTGCAAGAATCCAAATCCAGACATTAGCCGTAACCCTTGGTCTGTGGCAGATGGGGAAAAGCCATCAAATCCGGGGTGTCCAAACATCACAGACCCTGAAGTGCGTTCTGCTACTCCACAGGGAGAGTTGAGGAATCACTGCTGCTCACTGCAAACCAATCAATCTGAAAGTACCTTCCTTATATTGATACTCTGGTCCATCTGTGACCTCAACCAAAGCCGAAGAGGGGAGCACTATTGCACAGGTACCTGCCTGGCACTGACATTTTGATGTTCGGTAGGGTTTGGGTCCTGATCTGAGGCCTGCTCGGATTTTCTTCTCTTGCGGACATGATAAAGATGGTTTTTGGACTTCTGGTGTGCTGGAGAACAGGACAGGTCAAATATTAACATCTTATTACAAAGATAAATCGATGAATAAAAATATACTAATAAAACAAAATAGCAAAAATAAAATGAAGCACATACAAAGTATTATTAGTAAAAGTATTACAAAGTATACTACACGTTTACTATAGTAAAACCACGGTTAATTTTCTTAAGGGATTTGTATTTGTGTATACTTATTTTCTTGTTTTGTTTTGTTTTTTTTATAACTGTACTACCTTAACTGTTTGATGTTTTCTATTGTTTTAAAAAAAAAAAAAAAAAGAAAAATCAGAAAAAAAGAAACAAACGCCATACACGCTCCAAAGTTCCGATCTAAAGCAAAAGGTTCACGAACCTGCTCCACAGTTCTGATCTAATTCAAATGACTCACGATCCACGCTCTGAAGTCCCGATCTGAATAATGATTCACAAACCATCATTTCAGATCATGACTCAGAGCACGGATCGCAAATCATTTGACTTAGACGGTAACTTCATATATCGCATATTTAGAACAGGACTTCAAATCGCGTATCACAAATCATTCGATTTGAATAATTCAATTTGTGAAATGATTCACAAACCCATTCCAATCTAAATTAAACAATTTGTGATATGTGCTCCGAAGTCCCAGTCTAAATTAAATGATTCGCGATATCCAAAGTTCCGATCTAAATTAAATGATTCACGTTACGTGATTTTAAGTCCCGATCTAAGTCAAATGATTCGCGAACTCGCTCCGAAGTCCTGATCTAAATCAAATGATTCGCGATACGCGATTTGAAGTCCCAATTTGAAACAAATGATTTGTGATACACTCTGAATCCCCATTCTAAATGAAATGATTTGTGATACGCGAAGTTTTGATCTAAATCAAATGATTCGCGATATGCGATTTGAAGTAATGATCTAAGTCAAATGATTCGCGAACCCACTCCAAAGTCCCGATCTAAGTCAAATGATTTGCGAACACGCTCCGAAGTCCTGATCTAAATCAAATGATTCGCGATACGTGATTTGAAGTCCCAAATTGAAGCAAATGATTTGTGTTACACTCTGAATCCCCGTTTTAAATTAAATGATTTGTGATACGCGAAGTTTCGATCTAAATCAAATGATTCGCCATATGCGATTTGAAGTAATGATTTAAGTCAAATGATTCGTGAACCCACTCCAAAGTCCCGATCTAAATCAAATGATTCATGATACGCAATTTGAGGTCCTGATCCAAGTCAAATAATTCGCGAACCCGCTCTGAAGTCCCAATCTCAATCAAATGATTTGCGATACACGATTTAAAGTCCCGACCTGAAACAAATGATTTGCGATACGCAATCCGATTGGAGCGCTTCGAAACAGTGAATCATTTTGCAACGCACTGGTTTAACGCATTCAGTTTGGAAAGCTGTTTAATCACTACGTGCTTGTTAAAATCATTACAAGCAATGTTAACATTTGAAAATGAATAGCTCTTTTGCTTTTGCTAGTGAATCGCTTGAATGATCAAAGTCACAAGTTTGAATCAATCAGAGCTGTTTCAGTGTAAATGACTCACTAAACCGATTCGGTTAATTTTTTTGCGTCTTCAGCCATGTTTACATGACATTGTCAGTACTACTATTGACTTAGCTCGCTAGTTTTATGACATTAACTGAAATAAGCGAAAAAAGTATGCTGTTTTGTTGAATTTTGCATGAAAATATATGTACTTTTTCAAAAAAATTAAACAGTTACATTTCATAGATGCATCGTCTTTCAATAATTTAAGCACTTTTCAAGAACCTCTTCAGCAAAAAAAATATTGATATTTTTAAGGGTTCTCCAGGCCTTAAATTTAAAAAGATTCAGGTACTTCAAGCACCTTGTATTTAACCCTGTTATTACTTCTCATTTGAGAACGCATTGGTTTGACCAGAGCAGAAACTCACCCGTCCATTCTAAGTCGCCAATGATCACCTTATCGCACAGGTCGCACATGTGATGACTCCGCTTATTGCGAGACTCCACCCCCTCTGCTTTGATTGGCTGTGCAGACGGCGGCTCTCCCTGAAAAGGTGATACGAGAAGGGATTGGGGATAAGTAATTAGTGTGTGTAAATAACTTGGTACTTTTAAAATGTTACACAGTATTTTTTTGGTCTCCTTTAAGTAAGAAAATACCACCAAAAATCACTGACAGGAAACTAACAACACAAACTACTATGCAGAACCGCCATGGTCGGGTTCACAAGACAAATGTTGATCAGTGGGGCGTAAAGGAGACATTATTACCAACTAAACCTGAAAAAAAAACAAGTCAAACCTTTTGGAGGCAGTTCAGGATCTCTAAAGCTGGAGTAAGTACAGCAGTCTCCCAACTGGTTACGTCTGTCACATCCAGACCGTAAACTGGTGGCACGTTGCTAGCAGGTCCTGAAGATTTGGAAGATAAATTGACAAAAGACGACACTGATTAAACAGCATCTTGATGAAACTTGCAGAATAATCATGGTGCAATGTTAATGCCGTGAACACTGTGTACTCTACTGATGTTCTCACACAAAATCTAATTGAGAAAAGTTAATGTTAAAACTTCGGCTAATGAATGAATTACTTTCCTTAACTTCCACCGTAAGGGGATAGTTCACCCGAAAATAAAATTGACCCCGTGATTTACTCAAGCCATCCTAGGTGTATATAACTTTCTTCTTTCAGATGGATACATTTGGAGTTATATTACAAAAAGTCCTCGCTCTTCCAAGCTTTATAATGACAGTGAATGGCTGTTGAGATTTTGAAGTCTAAAAAAAAGGGCAAAATCACCCAAAAATTAAAAGTACCCCATGATTTACTCAACCTCAAGCCATCCTAGGTGTATATGTCTTCCGTCTCCCAGACTGAATGCAAATCAGAGTTATATTAAAAAAAATGTCCTAGCTTTTCCAAGCTTTATAATGGCAATGAATGGCTGTTGAGATTTTGAAGTTCGAAGTGCGTCCATCCATCATAAAAAGTACTCCGAACGGCTCTGGGGTTAATAAATGCCTTCTGAAGTGAAGTGATGCATTTGAGTAAGAAAAATATCTATATTTAAAACTTAGTAAACCATAATAATTTGTTAGCTTCCGCTAACTTAGGGCCCTACAATTTCCGCGATGCGGAAAATGTGGACAGAACCGCAGAATCCTGTCATAAAAATGGCATTTACTGAATAACACAGAATGTCACGGAATTTGTCAAAGTTTGGATGAATTAATCAAAAGTAGGTTATTACACTTAAATCAAACCGCGATATGGACTAGTATCTGTAAATATTATGCAGCAAAAATACCATTTAAATATGAATTCTGCATGTTCTGCGTGTCTCTGTGTTAATGAATGGCGCATACGCGCGGTTTTGTTTACTACACACATACCGAAGCGTGACACTCGCAGTGACTTCAGCGTCTGTCGTATCACTAAACGAAGACAGAAATACATGAAGAACATCTCCAGAACTGCTCTGAGAGTCACTTCATGAGCATTTGACTGTTCCATTTCAGTAAAACTAGCTCTCATATCTCCTATCATATACACACAGAACTGTAAAAGTATTTACTGCAACCCATCAAAATAAAAGTCCGGTTTAACTTGAAGACATTGTGCCAGAAATATATTACTATTGTTCAGTAGAATTTACATTGCCTACTACTACTACTGAAATGAAACAAACTTTTTTTTTGGGTGTAATCACACAACATTTCTTTCATGTTTTAATTTTAATAGTAAATCCCCATTGTTCGACAAAAAAAAAAAAAAAAAAAAAGTTTGCTTAATTTTCAATAATTAAAAGATTAAAAGTTTTATGCCTTCATTTGATGACCAGAAAATTGTAAATGCACACCACAGAATTTCTGAGGAAAAAAACATTTCATAAGGCTATTTTAACAATAAATTTGAATAAATTAAGTATGCAGTCAAATAATTAGACATGGTAAAACAGAATTTGATAACAAATTTGATAAAAAATAAAACATTTCATAGGGCCCTAAACATAATTTTTGTTAAACTTTTAATAAATTGATGTGAAATTGTATAAGTTTCATGATTTTAATTAATTAGACATGCTTTTTGATTAATACAATTTAATTTAACCATCAAAAAAAAAAAAAAAGAAGTTGAGAAAAATTAAAACGGAATCCATAAAAATTTAAAATGGAAAAAACGGAATTTGAGAAAAATATAAAACGGAATTTGGGAAAAAATAAAATTGATTTCATAGGGTCCCTATTAACTGTCCTACGTGCATTCACGAGAGACTCGCGTTCCAGCACATTACGTAAGACTTAGACGTAGCGTAAGCTCTGGAGAATATGCTAGTCTCACGAGAACCAAGGTTTGTTTACAGCAAAGGAAAACTAGTCTCCTCTTGGCTTATATCGAAATCCTCCAACATTTTTCTTTACGAATCCTCGTTTTGTCATTCTAATTTGTGTTTTGTTTTGCTCTCTTCTCTGCACTTCCATGTTTGTCACATCTCTCCGGAGCCTTTATCCTACATCATTCGCTGGAACGCCACTCTCTAGTGAACGCACGTACGACAATTAGCGGAAGCTAGAGATTATGGTTCATAAAGTTTTAAAAATGGATATTTTTCTTACACAAACGCATCAATTCACTTTAGAAGGCCTTTATCAACCCCTGAAACCATGTGGAGCACTTTTTATGATGGATGGATGCACTTCATCGAACCTAAAAATTTCAACACCCATTCACTACAATTATAAAGCTTGATTTGTACTCTGATTTGTATTCATCTGGGAGAAAGAAGTCATATACACCTAGGATGGCTTGAGGTTGGGGTAATTTTAATTTTTGGGTGAACTATCCCTTTAAGTGCACTGGGGAAGACAATGACCATGGTCTGCTGGTTACAGGGGGAAAAGCTAACACACATTGACGTAAAGTCAAAAAACTATCATGGGATCTTACAATTTGTTCAAACAATTAAAATGTTCAAGGCAAAAGAGAAGATAGATGCAGAAAATGTCTGGTTATGGTGCGATGCAGTGAATCAGTATGGAGAAGCGGGGAGGGCCTGCAGCAGCCTGAACCTGCTGAATCACTGCCGCTCGATAATCTCAAACAGCATTCTGACACTGTCAGCAGAGACGACCTCACTCTGCCTCGCTCAACGCTATCGATCCACACACAATACAGCGGACATGCACAGCTAATGAGAGGCCCATACATTAAACATATGCAGTGGAAAAAAACAGACACAAAAAACTTCAGAAATATTAGGATTATTAGGTTGCTAAAAAAAAACCCCAAAGTCTATGTTATTCTGGTCCCTAGATATTGTTCGGGATCTAAAAAAAAAAAATCAGATCTCCTCATGATTTGAGACATCATTCATATGCATAGCGCAAATAGTACACGTAAAGTTAGGTCCCAAAGCTCAATATTTAGGGTTGTTGGCCGTTCAAATAACCCAAACTATGCTTGGCTTGGTAAGCAACACTTAGTGTGATCAGAACTTGTTACAAAAACAGTGAACAGGCATTCTGAAATGTTGAGAAAATGTGAAATACTTTTAACACATGCCTTTGAGAAAGTGTCATACATTGCAAGTGGTAAAATCACAATTGGCAGTCCACAACACAGAAACACTGTTGTCATAATTTAAAAATCCATCTACCAGCAAAGGAGGGGAATAAAACTCATCTTTGTCTTCAAATGAGAGGTCATGACCTGCTGTCATGCTTTACTCAAAACCTCCTACTTCTCTAATTAAACACAATGGTCATATTATCCACATCAATTATAGGTTAAACACCTCAAAATAGGACTAGAAATTATATAGGTAAGTATAAAAAGCCTTCATTAGTGAAATCCTCTCTTCTCTTCCATCATGTTTTAAATGGTTTCAGGTAGCAATAACATAGCAAATGGGACTGTAATGAATGATTATCACATTCGTGAAAAGTGGTTTTACGCAGTATGCCAAAGCGCCTAAGAAAAAACAAAGCATTACCATGGTACACGTCCTAAAACATGGTATTTTCAAAAAAAATCTGGCACTGCCATGGTGTGTCTTTTGAGTTTTAAAAAATTAATAAAGACAGAACAAAAAAGTAATTATTGTCAAAGTATTACTGCATCAGCTAAAAAAGTAAATAGTGCATCTAGTGCAGCCTTTTAAGTGGAGGAAACAACTTGCTCAGCAATTAACTAATGCAATTTGATATGATCCAAGAAAGCTAACTTTGGTCACTGAAGTGTCACTATGACCAATCGCAGGAAAAGTTTAATTACGTCCTGATGAAGACACAAGCAGTTAAAATTCTTCTGCTGTGATAACCAGTTTCAAAGCAGCATCTGTCTGGCATGATATTTTTAGAGCTGCTATTTTCAAACGCCGTCTAGTTGAACTGTCAAACTGCTTGAAATGACATCCTGTACTCACAAATGTTTGTTTTTCTTTGAGGAAATGTTAGTAAGGCTGACAAACACACAGTGAATATGGAAGAGCTCTCAAGATGAGTTGAGAGATAGTGTAGCCTGTTTATTAATTCTTATTACTGAATTGCACAATGGTGCTATAAAAATGAAGTGTTTGCATCCAAGAAGACTGTGAGGGTTAGACACAATGGATTTTTATGTTTTATAAGGAAGAAACCTGACCTCTTACAATGTGCAGAATGCATTTTGACAAACCACCGGGGACAAACATTTCTGAAATTTTCCTGAGTGACAGTAAAGTAACACTAAGCCCTCCTCTAACATGATTTCTTTTTATACTATTTACTACTAATTGCTCAGTTTCTTCTTCTTCTCCAAAATGAATCACATTTTTGAGGGCCTAAACATGCTCAAAAACTCATGAAACTTTGCACACGCCAAGAGTGGTGAAAATTTACATCTAATAGGGGTTTCAGAAGTTGGTGTTGCAAATTGGCTCGATATCGCCACCTATAAAATTTCAACAAAGTGCCCCTTGAGCTGTTTCAAATACATGTACGAAATTTGATAGACACGAGTAACACACCAATACCTACAAAAAAGTCCCCAGTACGAAGTTCGTAACCCAACAGGAAATCTGTTATTTTAAATTTTCTCAGCAAGTTTTGTGCCGTTTTTGCCATTTTCAGGCAATGTATTTGAACGAACGAACTCCTAGAGATTTTGTTCAGATCAACACCAAATTTGGTCAGTCTAATCTAAAGTCCTTCGTGACATTAAACCGCGAAGATCTCGAGTTTTCGTTGAAGGGTGTGTCCGTGGCGGCTTGACAAACTTCGATGTTTTGCCATGAAACAGGAAGTTGTTATAATTCAGGCATACAATGTCCGATCTGCACCAAAATTTCATGTTTCACATGTTTGATCCTTGAGTCCTGTCCTGAACACATGTCCATGACCATATTCAGTTAGTCACAATGCCACCTGCTGGCAACAGGAAGTGACATGTTTTACGCTGTAACAAACTACTCCTAGAGATGTAATGACATCAACATTATATTCAGTCTGTCTAATCTAAAGCCCTTTGCGATGTTAAATTGCAAAGATCTTGAGTTTTCGTTAAAGGGCGTGTCCGTGGCGGCCTGACAAAGTTCGACGTTTCGCCATGGAAACAGCAGTAGTTGTAGCCACACATTGTCCGATTGGCCTCAAACTTCACACTCTTGATGAGAGTCCTGGCCTGAGCACATCTACAGGCCAATATTCAATTATAATCATCGTGCTACCTGCTGGCAACAGTAAATTACTTGCTTTACACTAACTTAAAAATGCAATGTCCGATCTGCACCAAATCTCACATGTTTAGTAAGTGTCCTGGTCTGAAGACCAATAAGCCAGAAGACTAAAGGCCAATATTCAGTTATAGTCATAGCGCCACCAGCTGGCAGCAGGAAGTTTGGCACATATAACTGACTTTGACATATTCCTCCTATATCTGCTCATGTGCTCTATATTGTTGCTCACCGTTCACTGGGCGGCGGTGAGCCCGGGTGCGGGGGCCCTTTCAACACTGTTTGCAGCTTTAATTGCTGTTGAAACCCTCTTAAAGAAGTTCACTTCCAGAATGAAAATTTAACCCCCATGTCATCCAAGATGTTAATGTTTTTCTTTGTTTAGTCGAAATTAAGGTTTTTGAGGAAAACATTCCAGGATTTTTCACCATATAGTGGACTTCTATGGTGGCCAATGGTTTGAAGGTCCAAATTGCAGTTTCAATGCAACTTCAAAGTGCTCTACATAATCACAGCAGAGGAATAAGTGTATTATCTAGCATATAATAAATTTTTATTTTAAAAATAAAAATTTATATACTTTTTTTGACCACAAATGTTCATCTTGCCCTAGCTCGACCTCACACATTACGTAAGACGCATGGCGTACGCGTGACGTAGGCGGAAGTACCAACCCAGTGTTTACAAAGCATTTATGGTTAAAAAGTACATAAATTTCTATTTTTTCAAGAAAATGACCAATCGTTTCACTAGATAAGACCCTTATTCCTCAGCTGAGATCATGTAGAGCCTTTTGAAGCTGCATTGAAACTACAATTTGGACCTTCAACCCATTAACAACCACTGAAGTCCACTATATGGAGAAAAATCCTGGAATGTTTTCCTCAAAAAAAAAAATCTTTGCAACTGAAGAAAGAAAGACATGAACATTTTGGATGACATGGCGGTTAGTAAATTATCAGGAAATTTTCATTCTGGAAGTGAACTTCTCCTTTAAGAAATTACAAGGAGTCCATCTCAAGACAACAACAACAGAAGTAACAGAGAATTTAGTGGAGCCACCATTTCACAAGGACACTGCTGATAATATCATCCAGCCCCCACACCTGTTTGCCTGAGGCAAATTTTACACAAGTCCAGCACTGTCACAAAGAAAAACATTTACTTGAACGCTTCTTAAAAATCCAAGAAGGCGCTTCCGTTAAAAAATGGCTATGCAAAATCTTAATTTACATAAAATGCAAAGCAGACAAACATTGTTTGTAACCGTAGTTAAATGCTTATCGCAGAAAATCTAAATCTTTGTCAGACAGTTCCTCCACGTCTGGCAAAAAGGAACCAACAGTTTCTAATTTGACCCTCGGCCAACCACTGGAATGACTCCAAATGCAATTTACTTCCTTATCACCCTGTGTTTGTTTACAATTAGAGGAGGCCCAGATGACACCAATAAGTATTACATAATTCTGAAACACAACAATAACATCATCCATAATATTAAACAAGACACACTAAAAATTGTGTTTGGAAAACCTGAAAGGTTTACCAAATAACAAGTGCATATTATGCAAAAAATATCATGAAATGTATTACAATGATGATTTAAATATACCTCAAACACCTGCTGTATCAAATGTAATACATATTTTTTTGATATGCATAGTTGCTTAAACCAACTCAAAGAAATAAAGTATGAATCATGATGATGTTTCATGAACCAAGCGAGACACAAACACCTTTATATGGCTAAATCCTTTTAATTTGCCTCTACATGTTTTGCACTGGCATCACAGGTGTTCCTCCACACACAGTGATCCAGCCTCCCACTTAGCTGACGTAAAGCACCTCTTTACCCCAAACTAAACCTTGTTGCCTCTTGCTTGCAGTCGCTTTTAATCAAAGAAAGTTATGAGGTCTTTATGTCTGCTATTGTGCTTGTCAGAAAAGAGCGGCAGCAGGTGGGCCAGCACAGAGACACCTGGCCTACCTGAGCCATGTGGGGAGTGGAGGACTTTCTTTTTTGTACCTTTATGTACCTCTTTAAACCTCTCTCTCTCTCTCTCTCTCTCTCTCTCTCTCTCTCCCTCCCCGGGGTATAGAAATTAGAAGGAACAGGGCAACGATGGCCATCTGGGGGTAAACAGATGCTGAACGGAGGTCTCTCCCTCCCACTCAAAATTAAAATCTCAGTGAAATCTAAGTCAAGTAATCTTGACAGACCTGAATGGTGAAAAAGACAAGAGAACAAGGGTTTCTAACCACAGAGATCTCAAATGTCCACCTTAATGAGACGGCGCCTCTCTAGCGCACCCACGGCAGACAGCCGTACGTCTGCCGTCTTTTAAAATGTGAAAAGACCCCTCGCTCACCAACTGGCAGAGCTTCTAAAGTCTCAGAAGACATGGGCATCAGGAAACACACCGAGCGGTCACACCTGCTGCTGTTTGTGTGATAAGAGATCCTAGGGCACGAAAGGAGTAGATATGGATTTCAGCACAGGACACCTGTTGTAAAGCTGGACAGCTGTAGCGCTCTGTAAGTCACTTTTGGACATTCCAAACAGGAAGTGAGGGCTAAGAGATTGAGTGGCCGAGATGCGTAATCACCAGACTTCCTCAGCAGCTGTGTTTTCTCATTTAGATTTGCTCATACATTACATAGTCATCTCCAGCTACACAGTATTTCTTCACACACTCTCTTAACAACACGTTTATGTATATAAACACACACAAAGGCCCGTACACAAACAGCTGGCTGCAGTCTTCCAGCGGGAATGTATTTTGGGAGTGCGGGGCGTGTCCCAAGGTGTGCGGAGTGTAAGGGGACACTTTTCTATGTCGCACCTGTCGCGCATCCCACTCAGGTTTCCCCTATCGTTGACAAAAGGCAAGAGTGTTATTTAACGCTCACGTTGCCTCGCCGAGCCGCCAACTGAGCTGTTGTCACGGTTACCCCCCAAGCCGCTCGGTCCAATCACCCTGGGGAAGCACAGACGGAAACGGAGCTGAGGTTTACCCTAATCCTGAATTCAGCTGTTACAATGTTAACAGTAGAGTTCAAACAGGCAAAGCTCTACAAGGAAGCGTGCTGATTATTTGTGCTGGCTATTGGCTGCAAATCAATTGGTTTTAAAGGGGACATCAGATACAAATTCACTTTTACATGGTGTTTGCATATAAATGTGTCTCAACAGTGTGTGGACACATCCACCCTATAATGATAAAAATCCACTTGCTCTTTTTTTTTTTAACCCCCACAATTATCTAAATTATCAAGCGGTTCTGATTTACTGAGCAGTATGATGTCATATTGCTCAAGCTCCGCCCACGACCACTGATGGACTGTCCTGTATTAACTAGGGCTGTCACAATAAATCGATTTAAGATCGAATCACGATTCATGGATCGATTCTGAACGCGTTGCAACTCTCTCTGGAATTGTTTGGAAGCTTAGCTTATAAACTACAGATGCTGCTCTAATCTACTTTTTAAAGGAACACTCCACTTTTTTTGAAAATAGGCTCATTTTCCCCTAGAGTTAAACAGTTGAGTTTTACCATTTTCAAATCCATTTAGCCAAATCCATCTCTAGGTCTGGCGGTAGCACTTTCAGCATAGCTTAGCACAGACCATTGAATCCGATTAGACCGTTAGCATCTCGCTCAAAAATGACCAAAGAGTTTAGATATTTTTCCCTATTTAAAACTGGACTCTTCTGTAGTTACATTATATACAAAGACGGACGGAAAATGAAAAGTTGCGATTTTCTAGGCTGATATGGCTAGGTACTATACTCTCATTCTCATGCTGCCGTACCATGGGTGCAGCAGGCACAATGATATCATGCAGCCGTCAACTCTGCCGGCCACAACTCTGCATCTACGCAAACTTAGTGCCGGTCACTTTCAGGTGCTCCGTAATATCATTTCGGCTGCTGCACCCATGATACGGCAGCAAAGTTCCTTGATTATTATGCCGGAATGAGAGTATAGTTCCTAGCCATATCAGCCTAGAAAATCGCAACTTTTCATTTTCCATCAGTCTTAGTACACAAAGTAACTGCAGAAAAGTCAAGTTTTAAATAGGAAAAATATCGTCATTATATGAGATCATTTTTGAGCAAGATGCTATCGGTCTAATCAGATTCAATGATCTATGCTAAGATATGCTAACCGCCAGAAGTGTTACCGCCAGACCCGGAGATCGGCTGAACGGATTTGAAAACTCAACTGTTTAACTCTAGGGGAGTTGGACAATGAGCCTATTTTCAAAAAAAGTGGAGTGTTCCTTTAACGAAGAAGAGCACTAAAGAGTGCTTAGGCATTTGGCTGAATCACGTAATTACACCTCGGTTCAGAATGCTTTTATGAAGCGAGATTAATGTAAACGCAGCTCACTGTGAACACCCTTGTAATTTGCTCCAAACTTTTTGACCTTTATTAATGATTATTTTAGCTTTAAGTGTGTGTAAGGAACAGCAAAATAATGTTACGGCTGTTTTTAAAGAATGCAGTGCCATCTGTTGTTAAATCTAAGCTCAGAATCGATTCAAAAGAGAATCGCAATGTATTCCGAAAATTTCAGAATCAATGCAGAATCATTTCTCGATTTTGCGATGCATCGATTTAGTCCCCCAGCACTGGTATTAACATTTTTTTTACCCTGAGCCAGTTCAGCCAGTTGTTTGCCATCTGCCATTTTCTCCACCCTCGAGCAGCTGTAGCGACAACGTCTCGTAAGCAGTGCAGGTGTTTTGTATTTGGATGTAAAAGTGAACATAAAAGTCTTAATTTGATCCTGACCTCAGACCCACTAAGGACGCAGTGGATTAGCTTTGCTTTTGATGGTAACGCGCCACCAAATACAAAAAAACAAAAGAGGGGCGGGGTACGCAGAGCTCATTAGCATTTAAAGAGCCATGCAACGAAACAGGTCACTGTGAATAGAGCTGTTTTTGATAAGGTAAACAAGGTGTTGTTTTACACGATCATTGAGTATGTCGCAGACGTTTCATGAAGACCCTAAAGAATCATACCAACTTGTGGAAAATGGGCATCCGATGTCTCCTTTAATAAGGGTGGCACATCACAATTCTCAAAGAGTGATGTTCCCTTCTTGGGCCTAAAAAGATCAATATACCAAACTGACTCATGTATATCAGCTTAAGGCTTAATTCACAAATAACCAACAAATTAAAAAAAAACTGACTGAAAAAAGAAAGAGAAATTGTCAGTCGCCCCATTGAGGCCAGGAGTACAATGAACCCAAGTATGCCCTCGATGACCCCACAAGTCCTTATCCCCAAGAGGCCACACCACAGACTCCAACCTCCTGCCACCAATCTGAATTCCTAGCAGTACACTAATGCCTGCAGGATTAGACCGGTCAGCTGAGGGCCCCATGAGGCCCTGGGATGCGTGGGGTGCGGAGGGAGGGATCAGTTAGGCCACTGACAGGCAGCCACAGGAGCTTAACCAGACCAAAAGCAGGTCAGAGTCCAGCAAAGAGTGGGAGAGTGGTAGACATGTGGTTCAACGAGGACGAAACAACCTTGGGTTGCGACGATTTGAGACCAACTGGCCTGGTGAACCTTGTTAAGTAAGGCCACAAAGAGGTGACCTAAGAGTTTAGCTGCTTCTTAGAAATCTAATAGCAGAGTTGTAGAACTCTCACTCTAGACAAGACCAGATTCTGACTCAAATCTGTTTGAGTTCAAGACCACGTTTTCAGGAGCATTTGGACCTAGCATAACCTTGGACTCATATTTTCATAGAAAATATGGTCTTGAACTCTCCCTTGAGATGGAGTGGTTAAAGTGGACATATAAAGAGAAATTCTGCCTGAAAAACTTATTTTCTGATGTAATCAGGAGAGCAAAATGCTTGGTATACTGCATAGATGGAGTAGAAACCTAACGCATTGCAAGGAATGATCACTCATTAAAGCACCAGACCATCTAGTGAAGAGGACGACCAAAAGGCTGCTCCTCAAGAGATGAAGAGAGGCCGTGGAGGAAGGCCACGTTCACAGACATCTCACCTAATGCAAGCTGCCCCTGTGTTAAGGGTCTGGCCACATATGGCGGGACGCAAAACTACTCTTAATGAGGGCTAGCCACTGTCTCTGTCTAATCTCATTAGGGCTAACAGGATTGCTGGTAGCCTCTGTAGGGATGGGGAGCAAGGGGTAATCCAGTCCAAGATCCTCAGAAACAGGGGTCAGAGTCTAAAGGGAATGCCCAGATAATGCTGGGAGGGACGGCAGAGGTGGTGAAGGCCAAGGACTTGTTTAGTGGAAATCCAAGGTAAATCGAAGAGATCGGTTTGGTCAATGTTGATGTGCTTACAGGAAGCAGAGTAAGGTACGTGAAGATCCAGAAAGAGAAGAGGAAGAAAGTAATATTTAAAGACCCCATGAAACTTTTTTGGCTTTTAGTATGGATATGTTAGCCATAAGGTTATCTGTAATCTACTATGCTTACTACTGCGCTTCAGCTTCATCAAATGTTTTGTCCAATCAAATGCTCTCTAGAATCCAAAGCGTCCCACCCCCTACACTATAAATACACGCTGAAGCTGTGTCTGAAATCGGTCACTTGTTCGCATAATTGTTTTTTTTTGTACGGTGAATGGCACGTAGTGCACTATATAGGGGATAGGGAACAATTCGTAAAATTGGGTAAAAAGGATTTCCATCAGGGCGAAAGAGGTCTGGTTTCATGCTGTGTCACATGAACCACCTTAGCACGGCCAGAGTCTGCTCTGGTCCAGAGACACGATAGCATGAGGCGGATCATATGCGCCAATCAGCGCAGACCACAAAACGTATCGGACCCATTTAAATTCTAGACATAATGCTATATTTTATAGCGATATGGATGAGATTGTGGCTGTCATACGCAAAAAGCTGCTTTACCGAGTTCAACACCTCTTGCCCAAGCTGTGATATAAACGAAACGCTACTGGCCATTTATAAAAGGGTGCCAGGATTGCTTGATTTGTCTTCCTGTTTCAGTTGAAATTACATTGACAGAATAACGCTGCATGTTTCAAAGCACTTCAGCGGACCTTTAAAAAGCAGATCAAATGGTCTTTTAAAGTGTCCTAATATTGAGTCCCCTCAACAGGTTTAAACGCATCTAAGATCAGAAAACAGTGTAATTTTCTCAGAATGCACATTTATACATAGAGTCACTTGCCAGTTCTGAGCAAAATTTCTGTAAACCCCTCCCTTCCATAAGCCCACTCTGCTCTGATTGGTCAGCTGCCTAAGCCTGTTGTGAAGTTAGAGAGCACTACCATCTGTTTTGCCAAGTCTGCGACAGTTTTTGATGTCTGTGGGTTGAAGCGACCCCAATAACGTCATATTTAGCCCCTGGAATGCGAATTTACCAGGGGAGCCTCAACAAAAATCATGTCTTTTACACCCCAGAATGCGATTTTTAACGGGGGATCCCCCTCGAAATGCGATTGGGCTAGTTTTGAACAACAATTGGGTGGGTTTTGTTGTGAAAACCTGGCAACCCTGCACCTTTACATAAAACAATAATATAGTGCTCCAATCCATTTTTAAAAGTGTGACATAAAAACATTTTAACACTTCTGCAAGCCAATCATGCCCACAGCTAAAGTTTAGCTGCTAAACTAAACACAACAAAACAATAATGGTGGATACGTTAGCTGAGCGCTGACGTGAGCTGATGAAACAACAGTTTGCAAACCAAAATATGTCTATGTTACATTCTTATTATTAAACAAATTAGAACAACAACAATCTACATTAATCGACACATTCTTAGGAAATAGTGGCTTCACAGCGAATTATCAGAACTATTTCAGCAAGACAGTAACATTGTGGTTTACCTGGAAACCTAAATCTGCATTAGGTATACTAATATGCATCACATATTAGCACAAAGAACCAGATATTTTGAGCACTCACTTGAAAATGAACACATAACGTATCAATCGTACTTACAGGTTGTGGTTCGGAGATGTTTGTTAGTCCAAATAAAAAAAGATTAGAAGCAAATAAAGATAAAGGCCACGACTAGAGAAGCAGTCCTCGGTAAAATGACGAGCACAACAAAAGTTTCGAATTGTATTGCTGTTATTAATGAATTAATTTTAACCACTGATTCTCCACATCATCAAAATTTTTTCGCAATGAAAACAAAACAAACTCGCTTTCACAGTGCAGAACACCGTCTTTTCAACATGATGTAAACACACTAATTTGTGGCAGGCTGGGATTACCGGTTTACCAATTACTAGGTGTTACCCAGTGACGTAGATCAGTAACAAGAAAAAGATTAGAAAATGACGACTCGTTAGAGTGATTCTGAGTCGACTCTTTCTTTTGAGAGACGATATCTTCATGTATAATGCACTTTTTTGATTAACAACTTCGCAGACTTTCACATTACAGGGCTTGAAATTAACTTTTTTTTACTTGGTAGCAATGGTGCTTCCAAATTCAAAAAGTTAGAAGCACCAAATAAAATTTAGGAGTACCCAATGAATATTAAGGAGCACCACAACTGCCAATTGAGAGGAACGACCAGCAACATCCTGATGATTAATAGCTTCACCAGCCGAACCTGATCCTGAAATCTTTACCACACACTTCTTTTTAGCAATGCACTGATCTTGACAAATGGTCTGATTTTAAAAGCCTTTTTTTTTTTTTATAATTATTTATTGCCTTTATTGAAAGAAAGAATATACGAGTACATGAACAAGATGTTTATTTTCTCTATTACAGGTCAAACTCTCTGTAGCGATTTAAATTAGAGGCATTTTTAAACTTAATTCACACAAAGATGCTGCATGCATGAGCCGTTTCTGATTTAAATTAGATTATAATTTCAATATCTGAAGCAAAAACAAAATGATCTGACAGACTTTATGCTACATAAAACACCTGGGCCAAACCACACATGAAAGATAAGCTGTTTGACGGGCTTTTTATTTATTTATTTACTTTTTGAGTGCGCACGCTTCAAATGTAAGCTCATGTTAGAACAGCACGCAAATAAAAAGTTTAAGTGGCAAGGTTTAAAGCACATGCAAATAATGTACTTGTGTGATTGCAAATAAGTGCAGTGTTCAGTGAGTGGAATTCATTTGGTGTGAAAGTATGTCGCGTGAGACGGAGGCGCCAGAACTGCAACTGATAGAATGTGCGCTGTAGCACGATAGGCTTACTTTATTTCTTCAAAAATAGGAATATTTTAATAGTCAACAATCAAAACGTTTATATCGCACACCCCTAAATCCAGAACAGAGATTAGTTGAAAGAAAACGTTTGGAGCAAAAACAGTGAGTGATGGACGGCTAATATCTAAAATCTGCATTAAAGCTAAAATTGTAAAGATGAAGATGCAGTCATATACTGTGCAGTGCTTAGTGAAAGTTTTGTAAAGAAATGAAAACAAGTCGCACCACAACAATTACTCGCACATTACAAACCCATATCACCTGCTCTTTAAAAAGGGAAGTCTAATGCCATTTCATGCATTCTGACTTATTTACACTGTTAAAGCGTTGGATTCTCAAGTCTCAAAAAACGAACTGAATGCATGGCAGAGGACATATGCACTAGACAGACCACTGTGCCAACTTTAAAACACCCCCACACTTGGGACCCCTGTGTTATGTTTTTGTCCCACTCAGTCTAGCCGTTTTTCTATACAAGATACACCAAGACTCAACCTGTGTCCTTTTAACTTTACAGCTTTTATTATGCGAACAACTAACAGTGTTTCACTTGTACATTCTCCGTTCTTTAAAGCGTCCTTCACTTCCTTTCTCTAAATAAACTTAACACCCTGATGTCACTAGCACACACATACACACACAGCTGTTCATCCATTGAAGGGTTCGGTGATTCGGCTGTTGTCTGTTCGAAAGTAAAAGTACAAACTGTTCAGACTGACTGTGTCTTAAAACACCCAAGCTTTACAAGCATTTGATCTTTTATCAACTCAAGGCCGGTAAATACCGAACCCTGAGCCTTGGAATTCTGAGACTGACCGTAAGGGAGGGGTAGCCTTCAAAACACACACACTGTATTTCTACACAGCTGTTTGTGTGTTTAATGGTCTGTATGAAGTCCATCTCGTTAAAAACGGCTGTGATTACCTGACCACTCGACCGTACTGAAAGAAAACGAAAAAAAGACACACATACACAGCTCCAGTAACCTCTGAGCGCGACTGAAGCCAATATACACCAGACAAGCCACGAGCGAAGCCAACATGTAACGCGCACCAGTGAATTCAGAACTGCAGTTCCCTTGAGAGTAAGTGCGATCCAAATTAAAACCAGTGGCTACGTTGCACTATGAACTAGCACAGCTGTGATGTTACGGAGCATCCAGCCGCAGAGACCGTACCTCACAGACCATTAAACTCTTAAACACAAGCAACAGGATGGAAAGGGGAAGAGGACTCACATTAGGCTTCATAAAATTATTCCAGGGATATTTTGGCTGGAATAACCTGCATTTTGGTACCTTGTGGGGATCAAATAAACTGCCTTCTGAACTTGACCACTATGCCACACCAGCACCCAAACTAGAGAAGAGTGTGTATTCAGTGAGACTTACTCTTGAGGAATCGGTTGCGGACCCATTTGTTCTGTTTTCGGGCGTAGCGGCGGGTCGCCAGCTTGAGAGACTCGATCCCTGTGAGAGGGGGAGGAAATAACCAGATCAATATGATGGTCAGACCAAGTACTATGTGAGATGTTCGTAGGATAATTTTAACACAATTTTAAGTGCTTAATAGCAAAACCTAGAGGACAAGGGGAAGAGGAATAGGTTGTTCCATTAAAACCCTCAGCTGCCCCTTCTCTCAATCCACTTCCCCTTTAGTATATCCACTTACCACTGGTGCCAGAGCACATTTGGCTGTGTCTGTGTACTAAGACTACACAATATGGGCAAATTTATGATTTTCAACTGTTTGAACACTACATTCAAAAATATTCACTCAATGTTCCCTCATCATTTTTGTCCTTTGAACGTTTACGCCAACAAAACTTTCATGCATCAAAAACTACAAAAAGACATTGTAAAAGCAGTCCATTTAAATCATTTGGTTTAATCCATGTCTTCTGAGGAGACACAATTACTTTATTTAATGAACAGATTCACTTCAGGCTTTTATTTACACACAAACATTGATCAAACCACATCAAAAATGGTCAATTGAGCAAACACAGCTGAGCTGCATATTTTTACAATGCCTTCTTGTACATTTTGATGTGTGAAAGATTTGGTTGAAATGACATGAGTAAATGATCACTTTTGCGTGAACTACGCTTTTAACATCTTGTACTGCTGCTGCTTAGATATCAAGGTTAAAAAACAAAGTCATAAAAGCACAAGGCTTTTTTGACAGGCATCTGCACTTTTGTGTGCAATTTTTTATTGAGCTCCTTATTTCACATTTAATATCCATCTCTTCTGTCTACACAACTCTGGTGTCGTCATGTTATGTTAAATTTTACAGTAACCTGTGGCACCAAAAGATCTGAAATTGCATCATGTGCCCCTTGTGTGTTTCAAGTATGTGCAGTAGACAACAGAACAGAGTGACGCCCCTTCAGTTTGAGGCATAGAGAAATTTAAAGAAATGTAACCGTTTTCTATTTTAAAATACTGTAAAATATCATTTATTTCTGTGATGACAAATCTGAATTTTCAGCATCATTGCATCATTCAAAAAAATCATTCTAATATACTGATTTGCTCAAGAAACATTTCTAATTATTGATGTTGAAAACAGTTGTTGATTAACCCACTTCAATAGGAGCCAAGGTACAAAACTGCAGTCTCAATGCAGCTTCAAAGGGCTCTACACGATACCAGCTGATGAATAAGAGTCTTATCTAGCTGAACGATTGGTCATGTTCTAAAAAAAAAATACAAATTTCTATACTTTTTAAACCACAAATGCTCATCTCGCACTAGCTCAACTTTAAGCATTACATAATAATTTTGGAAATGTCACCGCATGCGGAAATACCAACCCAGTTTTTACAAAGCAAACATGCAAAGAAAGTCAATAACCCTTTACAAAAAAAGGTAAAACATCGATGTCGGATGATTTTGATGTTAGAGAAGAAAATGAGATTGAGTTTTTCTCCCTACCCCACCTTTTTAAACCAAATAACACAGATAAAGAACTAACTACACGTGACCTTTCCAACGTGATTACATAATGCGTGAAGTCGCGGAAACGTATTGCAGAGCTAATGCAAGACGAGCATTTGTGGTTAAAAAGCATATAAGCTTTTATTTTTTTTAGAAAATGACCAATCACTTCGTTAGATAAGACACCAGGCTACGTTCACACTGCGAGCCTTCCGGGACTGATCCAGTTTTTTTTTTGAATAGCTGTTCACACTGTTTTTAAATGTGGCCAATATCATATTTCCAGTGTGAACTGATCATGGATCTGAACTGACCCGTATGCGCAAAAGAACGATACAAACAGGGTTTCCAGGTTTTCACAGCAAAATCTGTCCAATTGATACTTAAAACCAGTCCAAAACTAGCCCATGTTCAGGGGGTAAATATTGCATTTGTGGGGTCACATCAACACACAAAGTTGAAAAACAACCCGCAATAGCAGTGGAAAAAAATAGCCCAATTCAGCGGGGAAATGTTGGATTTGGCAACACTTGCGCAGTGCACTGTCATACAGAAGTAAACACAGAGGACATAAAGTAAGCGATTACATGTTTATTTATAGTGTGATCTGCCACAGAAGCCAGCGAAATTACACACAGGCAATATGAAAAATAAAGACAAGGATGTGACAAAAGACAGCAGAGTTTTAAAACTTTTATGAAACTAGCCCTCATGTTTTGCTTGTATATCGAGTTTTCACTGTAATACTTGAGAGTTCTGACACATCACATTTCCACTGATTACCTTTCACAACTGTCTTGCTAACTTTGGATATGTAAAATCTTTGAACCTTCTCCCGTCAGCGCGGAATTATGACGAATGTCAATCGAGAGTTACGTAAAAGTCGCATGAATTCCGACATAACTGTTCACAACAAAATTGGAATTAGTATCGCATACGTGATGCGATCTGGGAAAACCCAGCGGATGTCGCGCTGGGACATTTTGAGGAATTTTTTGTCAAAATTAGGTTTACATTAAATTATTACTCTAGAAAATCTTGTCTATCATCCCTGAAAATTCACTTGTCTTTCTTTATGTTAAGAACGTGCTGTGGAGGCGTTTTCTCTTAACACCACAACAACAGTAAACCTACCAAAATAAACCATGTACATATTTAATAAAGGTGTATCAATGCATATTCCCCACCAGTCCTGTGTACGGCATGCAAAGTTTTTTAAATTTATTTATTTTTTAAAATCGTGAGATGGCTGATAGCAACAACGCAGTCTGAAGTACTGTATTTGCTCACTTAAATGATCTTACTCGTCTCAGTCTGCTCAGTCTTGGTGATGTCAGTGCCCTAAACAATGTCATAATGGACTATTTCACATCCAGAGATGAAGGATCGGATGAAGTTACTGAAGGAGGAAGAATCCGATGACAGTCTGTTTTATGCACAATGTGCGAACAGTTGCGCTGCGCTCACCTTTCTAAATGTAATCTACAATGTATGCTTCACTATTCGTGATAATCTAAACATACAAGGATTGATCAAAAGTTCGGAGACTATGTTCATGATAAACAACGGAAAACAGACGTTAGTCTGCTTGTGTAATGATGCAGTATAGCGCCTTTTAAACCCGTGATTGAAAGTGAAAGCCGTCTCACTTTAAACCTGTTTTTCTCAAAATTCCATTCCTGAAAATCTAAGCTATCAGCCAACTAAAGATAGTCATAACTTTGGTTATGTTCAAGCTATATACAAAATAAAAACAGTTTTGGAAAGGGGTTAAACCCTTTCATATGGTATCAAAACCTAAAAAAGGGTTGGGTTTTCCTAGATCGCATCACATATGGAAGTGGCACAAATCAGAATTGAAAAGCTCAGATTCCCTGTGGTTTGTGCTGTTCACAGAAACAGACCTAAGGTCACATGTAAGCGAAAAAAACAAAAACAAAAAAACAAGTTTGGGCCACATTTGCCTGCAGTGTGAACACAGCCTTATTTCTCGACTGGGATCGCGTAAAGCCCTTTGAAGTTGCATTGAAACTGCAAAACAAAATCCTGGAATGTTTTCCTCAAAAACCTTAAAGGAGAAGTCCACTTCCAAAACAAAGATTCACATATAAGGTACTCACCCCCTTGTCATCCAAGATGTCTTTCTCTCTTTAGTTTTAAAGAATTTATGTTTTTTGAAGAAAACATTTCAGCATTTTTCTCCATATAATGGACTGCTATGGTGTCCCGATTCTGAACCAAAATGCAGTTTAAATGCGGCTTCAAACGATCCCAAATACGGTTGTAAACGATCCAAGCCGAAGAAGGGTCTTATCTAGCGAAACGATCGGTTATTTTCATTTAAACAATACAATTTAAATACTTTTTAATCTCAAACGCTCGTCTTGCCTTTCTCTCCCTGAACTCTGTGTATTCTGACTCAAGACAGTTAGGGTATGTCGAAAAACTCTGATCGTATTTTCTCCCTCAACTTCCAAAAATCATTTCAAAATCATCCTACATCACTGC
Source organism: Cirrhinus mrigala (assembly GCA_036247105.1). Taxonomy (NCBI): domain Eukaryota; kingdom Metazoa; phylum Chordata; class Actinopteri; order Cypriniformes; family Cyprinidae; genus Cirrhinus; species Cirrhinus mrigala. The sequence continues at coordinate 11,042,038 of CM070025.1, forward strand.
AGAACTACTGACCCAGTCTATGCAAAGTGAACATGTAAAGAAAATCAAACAGCCTTAACAAAAAGGTAAAACAGCAAAATAGGACTATTTTGAAGTTGAGGGAGAACATGAGATGGGAGTTTTTCGACATACCCTAACTGTCATGAACCGGAAAAAAAACAGTCCAGGCAGAGTAAGACAAGACGAGCGTTTGACATTACAAAGTATGTAAATTGTATTATTTTTATGAAAATAACCAATCGTTAAGCTAGATAAGACCCTTCTTTCTCGGCTGGGATCGTTTACAACCGCATTTGGGATCGTTTGAAGCCGCATTTAAACTACATTTTGGAAGTTCAAAATCAGGGCAACCTATCAGTCTATTATATGGAGAAAAATGCTGAAATGTTTTCCTCAAAAAACAATTTCTTTACAACTGAAGAAAGAAAGACATGAACATCTTGAATGACAAGGGGGTGAGTACATTATATGTGAATCTTTGTTTTGGAAGTGGACTACTTAATTTACATCAACGTTTATCTCCATATCGAACTTTCATTTGGACAGACAGGGATTTATCACGCATCTAAACTTTTAAAATACTTGTGTCTGGGCTCACAGGCAGCGGCATCCCCACAAAACATAAATGCAATTCACAATCCATCATATAAACATCAGAACAACACGAACCAACCCAAGAACAGCATTGCTGACTTCATGGCCTATCGATAGTCTGTAATGCTCAGCACTCAACACAAGAAATCTGCACTTATAAGCTCTCAGCAGACATGAGCACCGTTATGAGTGCTGCAACTTTCATGCTTAGTGCGTTGGTAATTGATCTTGACACCAATCCAACTGACTGACAGAGAGAGAGAGCCTGACGTCCCTCCCTACCTCCCCTCAGCAGCTGTTAACAGAGACAGAGCGTTCTGTCTTAAACACTGAATGTTTTAGACATCTGATCAGACTCCAACACCACTGCCGCTGTCAATCCCTGACTGAAAATCAGAAGACAATACCTGCTTGCTATATAACTGTCAATGCATTACCAGTTGTAAGTGAATTAGATATGCTGGTTAGTCGAATAATTCACATATAGGCATTTAAAGAAAAATGTTCCAAAGACTTTATGACAGATGAGAAAATCGTAGTAATAGACATGATATAAAATGGCTTCACATGCTTCTGGAGAGAACTGGTTTGTTTGACTGTTACAAAAAAAAAAAAAAAACTGCTTGGATGAGCACTCTTTCAGAATGAGTGTCTGAGATCGTGCTCGCTCTCTTTTGTGTGAAGTCAGGAGAGGTTTCATAACTGTTCTCACGCAGAACATTTCAAGAACATCAACATTCTCACTCTGTGTTCATTCTCAAGGTCTGAACTGACAGCTGTTTAGAGCTGAACAACAAAAGACTGAAGACATACAAGCTCGAGCAAAATGAGGTGAATGAATCCGTACCTTTAATCTTCAGTTTATCACATTCTTCCTGACTGATGTCCTTACTTGCTGTCAGGTACTCGTGAAACTCTTTAAAGCCAATGGACTGGAATATGCCATGCTGATAGTCCTGACTGCAAACATAGAGGACAAAAATAAATTCCTTATGCACACCAAATTACTATTATTCATGCACAAAAACTGAAGAACTATACTAGAGTTACTAAAACAGATGTTTTTTGTTTACAATGCTTGGTATTTGCTAGGATGCTGCTATGTGATTTCTAGGGTTATATATTGGTAAAAAGTGGGACATTTAAGAGTTATTATTTTGAATTCAAATAGTATTTTAGTTTTTAAAAAGCTATTAAAAATGTACACACTACCATTCACAGGTTTGGGCTCAGTGATGTGTGTGTGTGTGTGTGTGTGTGTGTGTGTGTGTGTGTGTGTGTGTGTGTGTGTGTGTGTGTGTGTGTGTGTGTGTGTGTGTGTGTATATATATATATATATATATATATATATATATATATATATATATATATATATATATATATATATATATATATATTTACTGCCTCACGCCATCCCACACCCAAAGTGGCCCAACCCCAAAGCAGTCTTGGTGAACATGAGACTGTTTTCCTGTATTTTTTATCTATATATTTTATCTATATATTTATCTATATATATATATATATATATATATATATATATATATATATATATATATATATATATATATGAAGCTAGGTATATATATATATATATATATATATACCTAGGCTTCATTTATTTGAAAACAGTAATATTTTGAAAGTGTATTATAATTTCAAATAACCATTTTCTATTTTGAAAGTATAATTTATTCCTGTGATGACAAAGCAGAATTTTCAGCATCATTACTTCAGTGTTTAGTGTCACACAACCCTTTAGAAATCATTCTAATATGCTGATTTGTTTCAAGAAACACTCCTTATTACTGTCAATGTAATAAGGTGCTGCTTAATATTTTTGTGGAAACCAGGATAATTTTTTGATGAACCATCTGATGAATATAAAGTAAAAACAGCATTTATTTGAAATTGAAATCTTCTCTAACAGTGTAAAAATCTTTACTGTCACTTTTGATCAATTTAACATCGATGCTGCACATTTCTGTCCACATTTTTAAAGCAGCAGTAAAGAAAAGAAAAGAAAAAAAGAAAGAAAAGAAAAGAAAAGAAAAAGAAACTTATGATTAAATAACTTAAAACAAAATAAAGTACAGTAAAATAATGTAAAGAAAAATAATGTAAAAGATATACATACAGAAAAAAAAATAAAAAAATAAATAAGTAAAAACAGTAAATCATAACTAGTTTTCCCTGCAAAATGATAGGTAAGAGATAGGACATGTTTATAATGGTATTACAGTTATAGTTTTTTTCACTTAGGATTTCAATTAAATTCAATTAAATATGAACAATATTAAATATTTTATTAAAATAAAAATAAAATTTAAATTTAAAAGTAAAATAAAAAGTAAAATAAAGTAATAAAGTAATAAAATAAAATAAAATAAAATAAAATAAGAACTTTTTTTTTTCTACAAAATGATAGGTAAGAGATAGGACATGTTTATAATGGTATTACAGTTATAGTTTTTTTCACTCAGGATTTCAATTAAATTCAATTAAATATGAACAATATTAAATATTTTTATTAAAATAAATTAAATAAAGTAAAATAAGAAGTAAAATAAAATAAAATAAATTAAAAAAAGTAGAACTAAAACATCCAAAAACAGCTAATCATAACTGTAGTTTTTCCAACAAAATGTTTATTATGCTCTTACCAGTTATGCTTTTTTCCACTCAGAATTTTAATTAAATTCAAATATGAACAATGTTAAATATTTTATATAAAATAAATAAGGTAAAAAGTAAAGTAAAGTAAAATAAAATGCAAAAACATGCAAAAACAGCTAATCTTAACTGTACTTTTTCCAATAAAATGATAATGGCAATGGTAATGGATAGGTAATGTTTATAATGCTATTATAGTTATGGTTCACTTAGGATTTCAATTAAATTGAATTAAATATGAACCTAAATCTGATGCATAACAAATAATTGCCCACTGATGCAATGAACAGCAACTCAATTACAACAAGCTTTTTTGAGAAATTCTGTAAATGTTTTCAAGAGCTTAAATTTCACAGCTATGAATATAACACATAAAGCTATGCACCGGTAAAAGTATTCTGAGCACACAAGCAATCTGTCAAAGCATCAACCGGCTCAGATGAAACCACATACTTTAAAGAGTTCTTTAAATAGTTTCAAGTGCTCCCATGTTTTCAGCAACATAGATTGTGTACTTTTTCCATAACTGCTCACATTTTTCAAACAGATTTCATTTTACAAATACACCTAATGCTACTGTAATTAAACTGGGACTAAACAACGAAGCCATTTCTTCGTTATTAATGTTACTAATTAGCTGTAGCAGAATTTAAAGAACAATATCATAAGTATTAGGCCTTTTGGGCGAACTCAAGGGTGAAATCACATCCATTGTTTAATGGGACCCAATTTTAGATGGAAACACGGTCACTGGGTGCATCAGAACACCAGCCCCTGGGGTAAAAATGAGTCGTCATACAGCTCAGAAAACAGAGATCAGCCGGTCATAGGGACGCAGACAGTGCAGACGGGGTGAGGGGGAGGGGGCTATTGACAGGACAGAGCGAGATAGACCGAAAGGGAATGGAAAGGAGAGACAGGCAGAGTCTGACCTTGCTGCTTTGTGACTGCTCCCTGTGTAAGGTGAGAAGGCTGGCGGAAGGGCGGCAGATGCAGACAAAAAGAAGAGGAAAAGGGGGAGGAAGAGAGTGGGATGGCGTGAGGCAAGAAGAGAAAAGCGCTTGGGTGGCAAGTTTGCCAACGAAGACGTCTGAGAGGGGAGGTGGGGTGCGATCGGCTGGACGGAGCGCTGGGCATTCGGCCATCAATCAGCAGAAGCCACACCCAAAGCGGCCCAACCCCAGACACTGCTGTGTCATCAACATCCACACACACAGACACACCGCACTGCAGTCCGTCCGCCAATATCCCTGCACAACAGAGCATGTGACGGCACTAACAATCAATAATTAATCACCTTTTCCAACAAATATTGTTAGTGCATCAGTAAATACAGGCTAAAGTGCACAACACAGCATCATGGGATGTTCTGATCGCTGGAAGATCTGAAAACTACAGTGCGATCTGCCGTGCCACACATCTCAAGCCTGACAGGCAAATTCACTGACAGGCATTGCGCTATGCTTGCCTTTGCAAAAATCACTGCTACATGTGATTGTTAGGATATTATGAATGGTTACATGGGTATATCTATGAGTGACTGCCAGGGCATTTCCATGTGACTATTAGGGTGTTATGAGATACTGCATGGGCATATCAGTCACATTTGTGACTCTAAACTACTGCGTGCGACTATGAAAAAATATTTAGGAGCAGCAGTGCGACTGACACAATCAGCATATTTGTGTTTGTGCTGAGGGGAGCTTCAAAGGTTTCTACGTATGTTTTCAACATTGATTAATGTTTCACAGACGTATCTCTCAAATCCTTTTATAAACAGTGTAGAGAGAGTGTAAATAAGAGATTCATTGTGCAGTGTAGAGAGCTTTGTTGATTATAATGGAACGTTGTGAGATCGCGATAAACTGAGATGAGTGACAGCTTTTAATGATTTTTAACCCTCTGGGCCTCTTCAGTCATTTTTGACTGAAAAAATGTATATTTTGAAATTTGAAAAATCGTAGCTTCATTGGAATGAGATGACACTTGGTGAGCTTTGTTGCATTAGTTATGTGAACACATACAAAAAAAAAAAATGGGTCACAAAAAAAAAAGTCACACTTGGCTCCTTCGTGGTCAAAAATGACTGACATAGGAGATGAATGGGGAAAAACCTAAAAATTTGAAAACTCTGAGAATCTTTTTGTGGTACCAACTACAAATCAGCCGCTGTGCAGAAAAAAAAAAAGTGCACAGCAATCAAGGGGTGACGCTCTAGAACATCAAGAGTGCAAAATAGACACCGGCATTCTACACGCATACTAGTGTTGTCACGATACCAAATTTTTTACTTCGATACCGGACTAAAATATCACAATACTATTACTGAAACGATACTATGAAAAAAAAAAACAGAAAACAAAGAAAACAGAAAAAAATATGACAAATACCACCTCATAATGGGTCGGCTAATTTTTGATCAGATTTTTTGATTATTGATTAGAAGGTGCTCCTTAAATTTTGACTCCTAAAATTTGTGCTCCTAATTTTTTTTTAAGTTAGGAGCTTAAAGGGGTCATCGGATGCCCAAGTTGAAATAATTCTTTAGGATCTTAATGAAAAGTCTATAATATACTTTGGTTAAAAAAATTCTCAATGGTAATGTTAAACCTTGTCAACCTTTTCACCTTGTCAAAATCAGCTCTGCAAAAATAATCTCATTCTGGTCGAGGTTGCTTTAAATGCAAATGAGCTCTGCTCGCCCCGCCCCTCTCTTCTCTCTGCTGCTCTGAGAGATTGTTTACTTTAGCCACATTTAGCACGTTTAGCTGCTAAACTTGCTAACTAACACATTATTGGGAAAGGAGATCGCAAAGATTCATAAAAAAAAAAAACTTATACTCACTTCTGCTGTAAGTGAAGCTGGATCACGAATGATTTGCGCAAACATAGACGGATATATGTAGATCAGGAGGCGCACTGCACTCACAAACAAACGTAATCTACTGCATCTTCAGCGGCTAAGATGTCGGGAGTAAATGACCACAACACATCAATCGCTCAGTCTAAGATATTTTTTCCAACTTACATCCCTGCTCCGGCATCGAAACAAAGAGGGCGGACTGTTACAACTGGTCTAAGGTAAGAGCTCGTGTCAATCAACTATTGTGGGAGCGGCCTCTGTTGGTGTGACGCCACAACGACAGGCATCTGAGAATGGCTCGATTTGAAAAAGGGGATATTATTTTTACAGATTAATTAAAAACCACTGCATGGATTTTTATCATTATAGGGTGGATTTGTACATACAATGCCAACACACATTAATGTTCAAACAACATGTAAAAGTGAACTTTGCATCCGACGACCCTTTTAAGTTAGAAGCCCTATGTGAGGGTGTTATTCCTAGGCTGTTACGAGTAGTTGAATGGTTGCATGGGCATATCTCTGTGAGGGTGTTATGAGTGGTTCCCAAATTCAGTTTTATTTGTTTATTTATTTATTTATTTATTTATTTATTTTACAAATTCCATTTTCCCATTTAAATTTTTCTGGAGTCCGATTTTTTTCCATTTTATTTTTTCTAGACTCTGTTTTAATGGCTAAATTAAAAATACATTTATTAAAGGTTTAGCAAAAATTACATTTTAAGGCCCTGTGAACAAGTTTTATTTTTCGCAAATACTGTGTTTTCCATTAAATTTCTGAAATCCATTTTAATGATTTCATTAAATTTTAGTAAATCAAAAGCATGTCTAATTTTATATAATATATATATATATTTTTTTAATATATATATATTTACTTATTCTAGAAATACTGTGCTGTGCATTTACATTTTTCTAGTAAATAATTTCTGCTAAATACTTTAAATGCTAAAAGGCTTTAATAATTTTAATAGTAGTAGCAGTAGTAGTTCTATTACTACATTAAGTAATATATTTCTGTCACAGTTTCTTCAAGTTAAACCAAACTTTTATTTTGACGGGTTGCTGTGAAGACCATTAAGTTTCTGTTTGTATATGATATGCTCTTGAAGTGACTCTCAGAGCAGTTCAAGAGATTATCCTTATGTGTTCATGTACTTGCATATTGAGGTGACACAGGCTACTGCTAGCGTCATATGTGCTTCAACATATGTATATTAAACAAAACCACGGGTCCGCGACATTCATTCACGCAGAACATGCAGGATTCACATTTAAACAGTATTTTTGCAGCTTAATATTCACAGACACTAGTCCATATCACAGTTTGATTTAAGTGTACTAACCTACTTTTGATTTATTCATTCAAAATTCTGAGACATTCCGTGTTTTACGGTAAATTCCAATTTTATGATCGGATTCCACAATTCCTTGGGTTGTTTAAATCCTAACCCAAGTAGCAACAGTAACAGTGATGACTGCCTTTGAGAAGCATTCTATAAAAATGCGCTGACGTGGCCTTGACTGTCCTTGAGAAAGTATGAAATGCATTACATTTCAGTTCATTTTAATGTCATATTTAAGTATATACCCACATTGAGATATAGTCTTCATAAATATGTGATGCTCAATGAAATGCACAACTTAATTTAGTAGATAATAGGCCTTGAGTCTAAAGCTAATGTCACGGTACATCAAATGTTATGCAGCAGTACAGACCAATACATTTCCTGTGAATTCAAAAGGCACATACGTAACTCCATGTTCTCTGACATTACTAAAAACACATCTGAGTCATTCGACCGGCTCCGTGACTTTGCCAAAATCAACTGACATCTACGTCAGTTATTGGATGCATTTCACATGTCAAAGCCCTGGATCCACACCATTACTTAAGACAAGAACCCACTCCTGACAAGAACATTATGTGATAAACATGCTAGAACTTGTTAACATAAAAGGTCTGATGTGCAGAGCAGGTTCAGCCTGTGAAACTTCGCTTTCTTGTATTTCTCTGACAGTTGAAGAAAAGACAGCTGTGCAGCTTTTGTGTCTGCCAGCTTGTGTGAGATAGGTTTCACATGGTTCATTCAGAGGTAACACAAGGATTATGAATACAAAACAAATCTGACCTAGTTCCAAAACCAAACTGGGGATCTCAAAACTAGAGGTAGTGGCTGATATTATTCACCAATCACTAGTAAAATGAAGCTATTACATATACTGACGAATCTATACAGCCAACAACAAATTACAACAGCCTATTTTCAAACTGCAAATTTGTAATGGTACATTTGTGTCATTGTTTTGATCTCCGAAGTGAATGTAAGACAACGTGAGCGTTTGTTCTTATGCGTTGTCAGGAAACTAGAACCATTCAGTGTTCATAAACTATTTATCATAAATTTATCTAAAAATGTTCTGTTTTACAACAACGAAAGCTACCTGTTCTCTTTAATCTTCTTGTCATTGAAGCGTTGGTGAAAATCTTTGAGCTCATCAATCAGCCCAAGCGACAACATCTCATCCACACGCTTGTCCAACCTCTCATCTAGAGCTACAGAAAAGAATGAATAGGAAAATTAAAAACAAAGATACGGCAGACATGTTATAGTGCTAATCTACAATGAAACTACCATTCAGTTTGCTGTGCAGCCAGAAGATGCAAGGGTCCTGGAAACGCAAGGGACCTCCAAGACAATCTCCTCCATCCTGTCCTCGCTGCTCCTCCAAAAGCTGACTGTGTGGAACTCCAGTGTCCATAAACACCTGCAAACTCCTGCCAACCAATCAATCGACCATCAACTTATAGTCAAAATACCATAAAACTTCAGTTAAAAAAGCAATGCATTTCTCAAATAAATTTAACTGATTTCCGCATACCAAATAATCTCTCAACTGAACGTTATTATTTTTTGGAAAGAACACACCGCATACCAAACAAGAACATGATGAACTACTAACAAACAAACTAACAAAAGATGAACAATGAAGGTTAAGTTCTGTCTCGCTGCAGTGGTGTTTGGGAGCTTGTCAGTTCCTCAAAACCATATGCGACCCTGGACCACAAAACCAGTCGTAAGTGCCAATTTTTCAAAATTGAGATTTATAGATCATCTGAAAGTTAAATAAACGAGCTTTTCATTGATATATGGTCTGTTAGGATAGGACAATATTTAGCCGAGATATAACTATTTGTAAATCTGGAATCTGAGGGTGCAAAAAAACCTAAATATTGAACCATTAAAAGTTTTCCAAATGTTCTTAGCAATGCACATTACTAATCAAAAATTAGGTTTTTATATATTTATGGTAGAAGATTTACAAAATCTCTTCATGGAACATGATCTTGACTTAATATCCTAATGATTTTTGGCATAAAAGGAAAATCGATAATTTTGACCTATACAATGTATTTTTGGCTATTGCTACAAATATAGCCGTGCTACTTAAGACTGGCTTTGTGATCCAGGGTCACATATCAGGAGAAGACATCAGCACTGTGAACTGTGGGAGAAGAGCTCTTCTACCACAGCAATACTGCAGACGCAGTGGCACACAGGCTGGCATCAATTAAGCGAGCACATCGTGCTCAGAAGAGGTGCTAATCGCCCCCTTGATACCAATCAAACACCAATTGAGGCATGTGAAAACACGTGTGTAACACGCTTGGAAGCCACAGCCATCAGCAGTTCTCCCCCACAAGTGGAAAAAACAAATGCAAAAATAGATGCCCAACAAGTGCCAAAATTTACCACGGCAAAGCAGTACGATAAGGTTACTTCACAAGTTTGCATCAACCTTGCTCCTTTTATGACAATGAATGAGGGGGAAAAAAACACAACTGAATATAAAAAGTTTAAGAAAAATAGCACTGTGTCAAAGAGGAATAATGGGGAAAGAGCAAGAAAATAGGGTGACTGGTATCTAAAAAGGTTGCACGTTCAAACCCAATGAACTAACACCATTGTGCACTTGAGGAACTTGATTGCTTAAATTTTATCACCTCAAAATAGGTACAAATTAAGAAAATGGGTGTATTTATGTACACGGAGCTGGAGTCAAGACTAGATGTTCCATGACCAAGACCACAGCCAGGCCCCTAAGACCAAGATCTAAAACGCAGACTTAATCCCAAAAGCCAGACCTGCCGGTCCAAGAACCAAATTGTCCATTTTAGTGAACTTACACCCTGACTTTATTGCAGCATTACTTTTAAACATTGGACTATTTTGTATTGTATATATTCAGAACCATAAAACCATGCTGATCTGTGGCAGAGGCTGAAATAATCACTCAATGAAAATGCACAGTAGTCTTTCTGTGACTGGTAATTAAGCCTTTTCTTAATGTTTTGTGCTACCACTTAAGTAATTACCTTGCAATCTTGCGTGCATCATGAGGGTGCAATATGGCTGCCATGTCAGGATCCACCTCCTTCAACCGTTTGTAAAGCTCAGGACCGCCCAGTTTCTCAAGCTCCACCCTTGATTCAGAAGTCCCACCCTTTTCTGACTCTGTGTCACTCCCCTGCTGTAGGTCAGACAGAGGAGGACTCGATTAGAACATATCTGCCAACAGATGCACAGAATATTAAGATTTTTAATATTACTCAGACTTACTAGCTCTGTTTTAAAATGTAGTGAGCTGCCACGTTGTCTACTGCCTTATAAAGAAGCATCCAAAACATCACAGAATGTCATAAGAGACCAATTTAGAATGCTCAACATAGGCAGCAACTCTGTGTGCCACACTAATAGTTATCCCCCTTTTTACAATATGTAATATAAGTCTCAGGTGTCCCCAGAATGTGTCTGTGATTCAGCTCAAAATACCCTACAGATCATTTATTATATCATTTTGAAAATGCCTATTTTGATCAGAAGCAGAAATACGCTATTTTCATGCATGGCTCTTTAAATGCAAATGAGATGATGCTCCCCACCCCCTTTTCCAGAATAGGACTGTGCCTTTACAGCTCCTACCTCAGATACTCTCAAAAAACACTTGTTTGCATGTCTATCGCACTGAAATCATGCGTTTTAAAGTTATACCAGTTTAAACTTCTGATATAGGGTTTTCTGAGCACACACATCTGAAGCACACGCACAGAAAGCGGCTGTCACACAGCATGTGAGTACTAAACTAAGTTCTCTTCAAGTCTTATTGCGCTTAAACAGTCAAATACACACAAGTTTATGTTAAAAACCCACACGAGTTACAAAAACAGTCGATTATGTATGTGAAGGTAAACAGCTGGGAAAGATATTTATATTAGATTTGTGTGGCAACAGTGTAATATAAAGTAAATAAAATAAAAAATCCACTGCTCTCGTCTCCTCTGAGGCTGGGACTCTAAAAAGCGTTCTGTGCTCATCTGTGCAGCCAAAGACAACAGTTAGCATGCTTTGCTTGAACTTTTGCCACGCCGTTAGAACTGGTACACTGTTGTCGCTGGCAAAAACAAATTGGTGCCGTGGGTGGAAACGTGCAGATTAAGGGCTGTAATATTATAGTTAGATCCCCTTTCTACATCACAGGTGGAGCAACATCTGAGTGGCTCGCATTTTCACATACTTGCAGAAAAAAGACTTGCCAAAACAAAGTTACTGGGTTGTCCTTTTTCACGTTTTCTGGGTTGGTAGATGCACCGGGGACACGATTATAGCGCTTGAAGGAGAAGTTCACTTCCAGAACAAAAATTAACAGACAATTTACTCATTCCTATGCCATCCAAGATGTTCATGTCATTCTTTCTTTAGTCATAAAGAAATTGTTTTTTTGAGGAAAACATTTCAGGATTTCTCTCCATATAATGGACTTCTATGGTGCCCCCGAGTTTGAACTTCCAAAATGCAGTTTAAATGTAGCTTCAAATGGCTCTAAATGATCCCAGATGAGGAAGAAGGGTCTTATCTAGCAAAACAATACGTTATTTTCTAAAAAAAAAAAAAAAAAATTACAATTTATATACTTTTAACCTCAAACACTCGTTTTGACTAGCTCTGAATGAACCTATGACAGTTAGTGTATGTTGAAAAACTCCCATCTCATTTTCTTCTCCAACTTTAAAATCGTTCTACATCGCTGTTTTACTTTTTTTTGTAAAAGGCTTTTGATCATCTTTGCACGTTCACTTTGTAAACACTAGGCCTGTACTTCTGCAACAATGTAGGGGTATTCTGAAGTTGGAGGAGAAAATTATATGGGATTTTTTGACCTACCCTAACTGTCTTGAACCGGAAAAAACAGTTCACGCACAGCTACACAAGACGAGCGCTTGAGATTAAAAAGTATATAAATTGTCTATTTTTTTACTAGATAAACCCTTTTTTCTCGGCTGGGGTCATTTAGAGCCCTTTAAAAGCTGCATTTAAACCGCATTTTGGAAGTTCATACTCAGGGGCACCATAGAAGTCCACTATATGGAGAGAAATCCTGAATGTTTTTTTTTTTGTTGAAAAAACAATTTTTTTACGACTGAAGAAAGAAAGACATGAACATCTTGGATCACAAGGGGGTGAGTAAATTATCTGTAAATTTTCGTTCTGGAAGTGAACTTCTCCTTTAAACACGGAAAAAGTCCATGATGTGTCACCTTTAAATCCCGTCCCTTGTTTTCCAATTGACTGCAAGTTCCCACCCTTTTTTTTTTTTTTTTTTTTCCCTTTTTCACCAGTCCTTTTCACTCATATGTCACAGTACAGAAGAAAAAAAAAATCTACTTTTGTTAAATGCAACTTCAAACTGCCGCTCACTAGATTTTGGAACAGAGCAATTGTTTATATTCATAAAACATTAAAATTCACATTTACCCCAGTGTCGATGAGCACCTTCCATAAAATGGACTCAATGTAGTAGTTTGTGCCTCCAACAATGATGGGCAGCTTTTTCCGACGATGCATGTCCTCTATGTATAATATTAAGGAAGTCAAACTCCCAGACAAGGAATGCATTTTTCAAATTCATGACGGTATAGTTACAAGCAATACATAAATTATGCACAACGATCATACATGTACAACCATGGGTCAGACTGCAAAGTGCGCCACTGCTAGAGTGCTCGACTGAAATGCAATATCATATTCCTAGATCTATAGCCACTCTAGCAATAATGCATGAATTGTCCAGGCCTGGTGCCGTGAGAGGGCAGCCGGTTCAAAATGACTGCTGGGATTCTGTAATAAACGGCATCAAAGGCTGCCTCCATGGAGCAATTCGATAACTGCTTCAATAAGAGAAGGCGCATCAGCACTCCCCCTCAATCGAGACGGACAAACACACACTCCCGGACACACTTCCAGGTCACATGCATCAAAATCAAAGCAGCCTGGCCGCACACTGTCCGCCCCACCCGTATGTGATCCCTGGGGAGGGAGGTGGAGAAAACGAAAGAGAGGAGGAGAGAAGAGCTGGAGCAAGACACACATATGAGGAAAAGGGTGGGGACGAGATTGCGAGAAATAGTAATTAAGCATTTCTGAATGGTTTTGATAGAAGATTGAAAAAACAACTCTTGATTATTAATTTTCTGCGTGCTTACTAGTAATCATAACCGTTCTTCAGTGTGGGAGCGAGACTGGGGAGCTCATCAACCGCCACACACATTTCTTGTGCGTGAGCGTCTGAGGTGTCTGCGGCAGCGCTCCTCCAGACACTGCGAGAGCCGCCCCACCTCCTCACAGCATCTCCCACAGCTATTAATATCCTCCTCATCTCTCACCAAACATCTGCAGCATGCGGGCGGGGAAAACGAGGACAGCGACGCGTCTCGCTCTCCGTCTCCGGTACACGCATTTCCAGTTATGCCCTTGCATTTACTGAAAGAGCATGCCGAGGGAGTACAACCCAGCGCCCACTCATAAAATGCCACAGCGATTCATGTGGCTCGCTGGGAAATGCCACATTCCACAAAAGACGAGAAATTAAAAGATTGGGATTTGCATTCAAACAAGGCGCAGGCTCACAAAAGCAGTGTCACTGATGTCAGGGAGGCGATGACATTTTAAAAGAACAATTACTCAGAACGATCATTAAGAAGTTTGCAGATGATATCTTAAAAGGCTGAGTAATGGCCCATTAATTTCATCTGCACAGACAAAATATGAAGCATTTATATTTTTAGAAGGGCCTGTCAACTAAACTTGTCAGCTAAATGAATCTCTGTAGCCGTTAATTACGGGGAGTGTGAATTGCGCAAAATTGGCCGACTAGTCACCCAGTTAACTAGTCACAGGATGTGGAGCAACTGGCTCCTCAAATTAAAGGATAATCATAAAATTACTCGCTGTTCAGTAGGGGAGCCAATTGTAAACTCAGCAACAAATCGCTAAAGACCTATGCACACCAAGAAAAATAAGTATAACTATATAGCATCAGCACCAATGCATGATAACTAAGGCTGGGTTTTTACACAAATTTCACAATTTGATTCTGATTCACAAGCTTTTGATTCTATCTGATATCAGATTCAACTGATATTGATTATTTTAGATCAGGTTCAGCACATGCCAAATTTTCTTAAGGACAAAAAAAAAAAAAAATCTCTCAACTAATGCTGTAAAATACACATGAGAGTCAGCTGGTACTAGGGTTGTGCCGACAGACGATAGTATCATGCATCGACGACAGTCAGAGTTATTGCCCGTTGCTGATGCCTTTGACGATAGCAAGACGATTATTATTATTATCATCTGTCAAAAATAAGCGCCTAACTTTAGCGATGCAGTGCAGAGAGACGCTTCTGGGGCGCTTCAGAACATTGCCAAGAGCTGGTTGGTATAAACACAAAGGTACAAATCATGTTGAGCAGGAGGGGCTGTTTTAGGTGGGAAGCATGCAGTCTGTAATTGTGCGCAGCTGCTGATGCTCGCGAAAGTGTGCAAATTGCTTTCGTGCGTGTCGTTTTTTCGGGTTTTACTTTCGCTTTCGAAATCGATCCTGTTCAGCAAGCATGGGAGAGGATGAAAAAGGGGGCACAGTAACTCGTTTTGGGGGCAACAGCGCGGCAGACGTGTGCAGTGTAAATAAGGAGTAAGAAATCTATTCATCATACAGTGATAGAACTATTGTATTTACTTATGGTACCGGGAGTGTTTTTTAAAGTGCATGAACTCGTGATAGACTAGGCTAGGCTAGTCATTGATGATGTTCTTTGATAATGTAAATGTTCTTTGATCATTTTCTGTAGCTGCTTATTGAATAACTAAGGAAATGTAAGCATTAGTAACTTACAATGTTTCTATTAAATTGCTATCATGTTAAACACAAATTATGTCATATTGAAAACATTAAGCTGCTTTTAGCCTTATGCTGGTGTTGGTTCATTTGCCGGCAATGAAGCTAAGTAAGTAAATAACTGAATAAATTAGCACGATAATATTGTGTATCGACGATCTCACAGGCTGACCATAAGACGGTATGAATATTAAGCATATTGCCCAACACTAGCTGGTACTACATTACTATAATGTTGATTATAGTTAAAATATAACGATCTGTATACAAATGCTTAAATTACACTCAATTAAGTTTTTTTATAGTAATAAAGTTACAATTATGTAAATTCTACTTGAATTAAAAAAAATAAATAAAATAGATAAACATTTAAAATGTTGGCTGTCATAAAAAATTGTTGGATTTTATTATTCTTTTTCTAACTATTGAGTTTATGCTCCCCAAATGTGTTTTCTTCCGAGGTAGACTACAGTTCAAAGGTTTTTTAACAGTAAGATTTTTAATGTTTTTTTTGTCTCATCTGCTCACCAAGCTTGCACTTTTTTGATTGGAAGTACAGCAAAAACAGTAAAATTTTGAAATATTTTTACTATTTAAAATAAGTGTTTTCTATTTGAATGTATTTTAAAATTTAATTTATTCCTGTGATTTCAAAGGTACATTTTAGCATCATTACTCCAGTCACATGATCCTTCAGAAACATTCTAATATTCTGATTTGCAGCTCAAAAAACATTTATTATTATTATCATTATTATTATTATTATTATTATTATTATTATTTTAATTATGATGATGATGATGATGTTGAAAACAGCGAGGAAAATTTCCTCAGGCTGAATAGAAAGTTCAAAAGAACACCATTTATCTGAAATAGAAATTTTTGTAACATTATAAATGTCTTTATCATCACTTTTGATCAATTTAAAGCATTCTTGCTAAATAAAAGTATCAATTTCTATCACTTCTTTCCAAAAAAAAAAAAAAAACTGACTCCAACCTTTGGAATGGTATAGTGTATAATGTTACAAAAGCTTTTTATTTCAGATAAATGCTAATCTTTGAATCTTTCTATTTATCAAAGAATCCTGAAATGCACTCTACTACTACCACTACTACTACTAGTTTCTTGAATCGCAAATCAGCATATTAGAATGGTTTCTAAAGGATCATGTGACTCTGAAGACTGAAGCAATGATGCTGAAAACAGACTAGACTAATCGATTCTTGGGACTTAAAAATGAGAATCGATTAAAATTGATTAAAATTTTTTTTGCCCAGCCCGATAACATTCTAAGTTTGCAATATCTGTTTTAAATGCTTGAGCGCTTTAATATCAGGTGGGATCTGATTGGCTATCAATGTTTTTAATCCTCCTCAGCAGGATAAAAATGTTCTGAAAGTGATTCCAATGATTTTGTTTCATTGATGATGACTTTGTCATTCTTGTAGAATTAGAACAATTTTTTTTTAACTTTCTAGTTATAGTTACTCTCCTTGAAATGAAAAGGCCTTTCTTCGAAAGCAAAGTTTGAGAAAGCCTTGTGAATCTTTTGATGGACTCATTAAAAAATGGTTTATAAGAGTCACTTGTTCATGAATCAAGCACAGACATGGAAAAAGGCCTTAAATAATTTAATTCGACCTAGAGGAGTCTGGAATTTCACTATGAAGGGTTAGACATTTCAGAAAGGATATGAGAGACAAAGCCTTGTTCCTGAAGTCCACCACTGTGTATCCACTAACCAATGGATCCACAAAGCTGATCATGTGATGGCGACACTGGGCTTGCTCCTCCTCTGTAACCTTATTGGTGATGATGTCCAGCCCTTTATAAACCTGCAGTGAGAAACCAAGAAGATCATAAGAACAATGAAGCAGCAAGAAGGTGAAACGGTAGAAATTTATGGTGTTAAAACAATAACGATAATTATTACGATTGCATTTTTTCCTTGCTAAAATGATAACAAGAGTTGGATAAATGTTTGATATAATATTTATGCAGTGGAACGAAACCGTGGTACTCATTTGAAGCGTGCCACACAGACCCTTTAACCACTTAGCTCAAAGTTCAAAGTGCAACGCAGCGTGAGCTCACTAAAGCAGAAGCGTTTACTCGCTGATGTCTACAGTTTATCCGCTGTAGATCCAGTGTGAAGCTCTTGAATTCAGCAAAGAACACAAATGACTCAGTGATTTAAACTAGTTTAAAGCCGGATGAAACAACGCTGACAAACAGGAGAAACAATGGGCGCCACGATACAGTCAGAAGGCTTTTCAATCTACAAATCACCATCACCATAGATTTACTGGAGTAACACTAACTGCACCATGGTATTGTGGCAGAAATGTGGGATATTCTTATCAAATTTTATTATATTATTACCGTTGACATTTATTAAATGTATTGAAGTAACAGAATATAATTACAGTGCTTTTTGTGATTATGCCATACCGTTTGTGCATTTATACTAAATGTATTTAAACTACTGTTTTTCATACAAATACCTAGAAACAATATAGTTACATTTTACCACGGTATTGAGGTGCTATATCTGTGTGGTTTTACCTGTAGTCATTATTATCTAAATGTATGCTACTATGGAGGACCAATGCCTAATTTTAATAAAACTCAAACTGTGAGAATAATTAAATTTCACCATATCAAAAAGAGGTTGTTACAATTTTTACAGGTGCTACTCAAGCTGCTACTACTGTCAACTAAAGCTACTGTCAAATGTGACAAGAAATGTAATATTAATATTGCAGCCTGCACTGCAAACTATATTGAAGATGCGCGTCATCAACGTCAGGCTACACAAACCTGGTTCATGATTTGAAACAATATCAGTCATTTTATAGGTGAAGTCCACTTCCAGAACAAAAAAATAACAGGTAACGTACTCACCCACTTGTCATCCAAGATATTCATGTCTTTCTTCAGTCGTAAAGAAATTATGTTTTTTGAGGATGACATATCAGGATTTTTCTTTATTTAGTGGACTTCAATGGTGCCCCGAGTTTGAACTTCCAAAATGCAGTTCAAATGTGGTTTCAAACGATTCCAAATGTGGTTGTAAACGATCATGATGAAATGAAGGGTCTTATCTAGCGAAACGATCGGTTATTTTCATTTAAAAAAAATGTATATACAATTTAATTTTTATGCCAACACAGTTATCACAGTTTTAATGCCAACCGCTTGACTCGTCTTGCCCTGCCTGAACTCAGTTTTATCCGGTTCATGACAGTTAGGGTAGGTCAAAATACTCCCATCTCATGTTCTCTCTCAACTTCAAAAATCGTCCTATATCGTTGTTTTACCTTTTTTGTTAAGGGTGTTTGATCTTCTTTGCATGTTCACTTTGCAAAGACTGGGTCAGTACTTCTGCAGTGATGTAGGATGATTTTGAAATGAATTTTGAAATTGAGGGAGAAAATACGATCAGAGTTTTTTGACATACCCTGTCTTGAACCAGAATACACAGAGTTCAGAGAGAGCAAGACAAGACGAGCATTTGAGATTAAAAAGTATTTAAATCATATATTTTTTTTTAAATTAAAATAAACGATCGTTTTGCTAGAAAAGACCCTCCTTCCTCAGCTGGGATCATTTACAACCGCATTTGGGATCGTTTGAAGCCGCACTGAAATCGCATTTTGGAAGTTGAAACTCGGGGCACCATAGAAGTCCATCATATGGAGAAAAATCCTGAAATGTTTTCCTCAAAAAAACAATTTCTTCACGACTGAAGAAAGACAGACATGAACATCTTGGATGACAAGGGGGTGAGTACATTATCTGTAAATTTTTGTTCTGGAAGTGAGCTAATCCTTTAACAGGCAGAAATAAGAAATTAATTTTAAATATTTGGGGAAAAATGACTAGTAATGTGTAAAGAACTCAAAAACGTCAAGTGTTTGTCATGTTCTGACCATAAAAAAAGTATTTTAAAACCACAATTACAATTCACTTAGGAGACAAAATCTGCCTTTAAACTTGAAAGAAATTGTTTGAAATTTATCACAACAATTGTGACCCTGGACCACAAAACCAGTCATAAATAGCATGAGTATATTTGTAGCAATAGCCAAAAATACACTGCATGGGTCAAAATTATTGATTTTTCTTTTATGCCAAGGAAAGATCATGTTCCATGAAGATATTTTGTAGATTTCCTACTATAAATATATCAAAACTTAATTTTTAATTAGTAATATCCATTGCTAATAAGGCGATTTCTCAATATTTTGATATTTTTTGCACCCAGATTCCAGATTTTCAAATACAGTTTTATGCAAAAGTTTGGGAAGCCCTTGCAGAATCCGTGAAAATGTGAATAATAAAGAGAGATCATACAAAATGCATGTTATTTTTTATTTAGTACTGTCCTGAGTAAGATATTTTACATAAAATATGTTAATATATAGCCCACAAGACCAAAACAATGTTGAAATTATTAAAATAACCCCCTTCAAAAGTTTAGGAACCCTTGGTTCTTAATACTGTGTGTGGTTACCTGGATGATCTACGACTGTTTTTTGTTTTGTGATGGTCGTTCATGAGTCCCTTGTTTGTTCTGAACAGTTAAACTGAGCACCACTCTTTGGAAAAATCCTCCATGTCCTGCAGATTCTTCAGATCAGATGAAAAGATGGACCTCAAAAATATACAGTCACTGCTGGAAAGGGTTCAAATATGCAAAAGATGCTGGAAAAGTGCAGGACCTGGAGGATTTTTCTGAAGAACGGTGCTCAGTTTGACTATTCGGAACAAACAAGGAACTCATGAACAACCATCACAAAACAAAAAAAACAGTCATAGATCATCAAGGTAATCACACACAGTAATAAGAACCAAGGGTTCCCAAACTTTTGAAGGGGATTATTTTAATAATTTCAGCTATTTTTTGGTCTTGTAGACTATAATGTAAACATCTTCTATGTTAGGACAGTACTAACTAAAAAAAATAACATGCATTTTGTATGATCTCACTTATTTTGTAAAAATTATTCACATTTTCACAGATTCTCCAAAGCGGTTACCAAACTTTCGCATAAAACTGTAGTTGAATCTCATCCAATTATTGTCATATCCCCACAAACCATCCATAAATGGAAAACCTATTTATTCAGCTTTCAGATGATGTATAAACCTCAGTTAAAAAAAAAAAAAAAAAAAATTGACCCTTATGACTGGTTTTTATTGTGAAATTTATTAAGAGAATTTTCTGGCCATAATCGCCCAGCCCTAGTTCATCATAACATTAAAACTACATGAATCCCTAAAGAGAATCCTT
Source organism: Cirrhinus mrigala (assembly GCA_036247105.1). Classification (NCBI taxonomy): domain Eukaryota; kingdom Metazoa; phylum Chordata; class Actinopteri; order Cypriniformes; family Cyprinidae; genus Cirrhinus; species Cirrhinus mrigala. The sequence goes on from CM070025.1 coordinate 11,062,708, forward strand.
TCAAAACGAGACGTAAAACAGGTCACAAGTACACTCTGTCCTACATAACTATTGTCATGATTCTTCATGAGGAATCTTTTGCACTGTATGTTTGACTTTTGTGTTAAAGCAGAAAGACATGTGTGTGCACCTCAACAGAAAGATCTATTATCCTTGACGAACCTCAATGAAAACACTGGATTCCAGTATATGAACGAACAAAAACCAGTTCTGCATCCCAACCCTAGTTATATGGCATCATTCCATAAGCGGGCACCAAAAAGCCTTGCACTGTGGTCATTCAAGGAACTTGTCAGGGCCGTCAGCAGGGTTTCAAGATCAAGGGCATGCATGCACGGCCGCAGCTAAATTCAGAACAGCTTACCGTAACTCTTCTGCCCTTGCGTGCCGATTTCGGCAAGTTAGGAAGAAATGCTACTGAATTATTGAGATCTTTTCCCCTGTGCTCTCCACAGGACATCCCTGCCGGTGAAATCTTGGTGAGGTGAATGGGGAGAACAGCATATGAGGAGAGACAGGAATTCAGCCCGTTCTCTCCAGAGCAGAATGGTAAACACTAATAAAGAGGCGCGATTAAAACACGCACAAAGTCTTAACGATCGCCTCAGAACTTGGCACGGTACTGCCGTTCTGTTTTTTTACTGTGCAAGTAGAACGCCTGCTTTTTAAAGCCAGCCCTCTTGAACGCAATATTTCGACTTTACAGGCCTCCAACTCTGTGAAAACTTGGAATCAATAACAGCTGTTTTTCGATCTGGAAATAAAACTAAAACGCAGAGTTGGGTCACTTAGCTTGTTAAGATAGACTAACAAAGCAGGGAGTTTACCAACAACCACATAAACTTTCATAAATGGGGAGCTTGAGTGCAAAGCACAACATTTTTGGTCACTGTAACACCGCTGCCAAAAACAATGCGGTGAAACTGAAGTTCACCAGGTCAGGACAAGTTGCTGAATACGTTTATATGTAAACGAGCGTGTTCATATGGTAATGTACCTTGTTATTTTCCATAAACGGTTTGGATGGACTGTCATGCACTCTGTTTTACAACCTTGCTATCTATGAGAGCGGCATTTTAAGACCACTTGAAACACTACAGCTCTGACACACAATGTTGACAATAGATACTCAGCTGATACTGCTGCATTATGAGGGATCAATACAGCAAAGCACATGGCCTGAGAGATACAGCGTGCTGGGAGCTCCACAGCCCTGTAGCGAGGGCATTTCAGGTCAGGTGACAAACAAATGAGGGTGGTGACACAACTTACACAGATGGTGGAAGCAGCACCTGATATGGTAGGAGGGCCTTTAAAATAATAAAAAAAGGACAGAAAAGAACAATAATTGTGCTATTATTAATACACTGCCCAAATAAAAGCCAGAGCCAATAATACTGCATATTTCTTTTCCTAAAAACAGGGCCCTATGATTTCCACGATGCAGAAAACGTGGACAGAATCACAGAATCTAGTTATAAAAATAGAATTTGCTTATGTCACGGAATGTGTTCAATGTGTTTTGGATGCATAAATCAAAAGTAGGTCAGTACACTTACAGGAAAATGTGATATGGACTAGTGTCTGTCTATATTAACCCAAAAAATACTATTTAAATATGCAGCGTGTTCTGTGCGTCTCTGTGTGAATGAATGGCGCAGATGCACGGTTTCGTTTACTACACAAATACTGAAATACACGTGACGTTCGCAGTGTTTTTAGCCTCTGCCACCTCAATATATGAGTAATGAACACATGAATAAAATCTCTAGAAGTGCTCTGAGAGATACTTCAGGGGCATCTTACCATTTAATTTGAGAAAAACTATCATCATATCATATACAAACAGAAACTTAAAGGTTTTTACAGCAACCTGTCAAAATAAAAGTTCAGTTTAACTTGAAGAAACTGTGACAGAAATATATTACTTAATGTAATGATAGTACTACTAATACTAATGAAATGGTTTAAACATTATTTTTAAGGAATATTTAAGAAAAAAAAGTTTTACCAAAATGTATTTACCTGAAAAAAAAAAAAAAAATGTAAATACACAACACAGTATCTCTGAAAAAAAAGAAAGAAAAAGAAATAAAATAATAATACACTGATTATTAAAAATGAATGAAACCAATAAATTGAATCCAGAATATTAAAGGAAAATGTATTCTGTTAAACTTTTAATACATTGCTATTAAATTGTTTAAATTTTATGATTTTAATTAATTGGACATGCTTTTCTATTAGAGCTGCAAAACGATTAGTCGCAATTAATCGATTCAAAATAAGTTTGTTTACATACTATATGTGTGTGTACTGTGTACATCTATGTATGTATAAATACACACATATGTATACATTTAAAAAAAACATTTGTATGTATTTTTATGTAAACACTTGTATATAATTTAGATTATATATAAACAAACATTTTACATACAAATCTAACATTTTTCCTTAATATATACACATGCATGTATGTGTATTTATATATACATAATAAAAATACACGGTACACACATAGTATGCAAACAAACTTATTTTGAACCGATTAATTGTGGCTAATCGTTTTGCAGCTCTATATTTGATTAATATAGATAAATAAAAACAAAAAAAACTAATTTGGAAAAAAACAAAACGAAACTTGGGGATAAAATAAGACTGATTTCATAGGGCCCTATAGATGAAATAAGAGGAGGAAAATAGAAAAGAATCATAATACGCTGTACATACAGGATGCAACACGTTCCATCAAGGTTAGATCTGAGAGACAAAAACATCTAACCACTAAAACACCACATAACCAAAAACCACCAAAAAAAAACCTTGCAACTACCACAGAAAAAAAGAAAAACAAAAAAAAATAAATAAATAAAAACTGCACGTGTTCCTCCGAAAGGTTGTGTAGAACCCCTAGCATGTCCAGGACAAGACTAAAATGACATAAAAGCGACAACATGAAAAAGGAGGTGGTGGGGGGGCGTATGTGTGTGGCAAAGAATGACAGAAGGCACCGTGAATGCCGAGCCTGGTCATGTGGCTCTCATTTGGGGCCACGTTTCTTAAGTGCTGCAGGCATTAGTGGGTTTTGTTCCCTGCACCCGTTTGTTACCCCCTTTCATTAGGCTCCGTACCAGCCTTTCACTGATACAGAGCCCACCCTGCGCTCCAGGCTTCGAATGACCACTGCGCCCCTTCCCCAGTGTTTATTTAATTTTTATTCGCTCTAGTAGTTTAATAGAAGGCATATTTAATCTGGCACAAATGCAAACGTGCCTGTGAGGGACAAAAGTACAACTTATTCAATGTGTTGAGCTTGTGTGTCAATCATTTTACAGATTAAATATTTTGTCCACTGAAAATTTGTGGATAATCATTTTAATTGTAAAAAATGCAAATGTTTAAGCCACTGAGGATGTTGCGTTCGCCTCGTTTTGTCTGGTTGACGTCGCAATGGTGAAGTCCTGCTGTTTGGTCTCATGCCCTTCCATGACTTGAATGGCAGGCATCTAATCCCATGCAGCTGCCTATGCGTGCATGTGTGTGTGTGTGTGTTTGGACATGTTCTAGAGAGCCAGAGTGTCTAATTGAAACTCATTATTAATGAGGACAACTGGTCCACAGAGGAGGGGAGTGAAAGAGAGGAGTGGAAACAGGAACAGAGCAAATGTGGACTCCTTACTTCACATCCACAATTTCACATTTTCCAATTGTAAAAAAGACAATAACAGCATTTACGAGGTAGTAACAGTTGCGGCGGAGTGAGAGATTCCAAGCGCTCGCCATACACAACAGCCGACGGCCGGCACAGCGGTCACAAGTCTGCGTGTCGACCACAGCCCAATGGGGTGGGGACAATTTTCCTTTGTGTGAGACTGTGTGAATGAGAGTTTGTGTATATATATATGAGAACCAAAGAAAGAGAAAGACAGAAAGCAAAGGAAAAGGGGGTGAACGAGGGGTGCAGTGAATCCAGTGACCCACACAGCAAACACTCAGACGAGTCCCCAGACAATGGCTTTAGTGTTGAGCTATTAGAGCCAGCCGCGGCTGATCCACACAGCACCTCGGGCCACGCACGAGACAGCTGCTCCCCGCTATTCATAAAGGGGGAGGGCCATCAAGTGGGAGGAGAGGAAGAGAAGTGACAGTATGACCAACAGCGAGACTGACGCAAGTCATGACTATTGACTACATATCAAAAAACATTGATAATGCAAGACAGAATCTGGAATCACATGCTGTCTGAGTAGGTACTACATTTGATTCTGAACGTAATTTGTGAACGCTGCCTAAAGTAAGGCAGATCACAATATGTGACCCTGGACCACAAAATAAGTCATGAGGGTCAATTTTTCTGAAATTTAGATTTATGCATCATCTGAAAGCTGAATAAATAAGCTTTCCATTCATGTATGGATAATATTCGGCCAAGATACAACTACTTGAAAATATGGAATCTGAGGGCGCAAAAACATCAAAATATTGAGAAAATCACCTTTAAAGCTGCCCAAATGAAGTTCTTAGCAATGCATATCACTAATCAAAAATTTGGTTAAATATTTACAGCAGGAAAATTACAAAATATCTTTACTTAACCCTTTCCCGGTCACTTCCCATTTTTGAACATAGATGTGAAAATGCACCATCCAAACTTACATTTTTATAATTCATGAACAAAAACATTTTGTAATATGATTTTGATGTACGTTTTCCATGGTAATACAATATCTGATTTTAAAATGGCTTTCAAACGATGAATTTTGAGATCAAGTTTTCTACTGATATATAATTTTCTTATGATTTCAAAAGTGCGATAATTTAATTATCACACATAATTTGTAACACAAAACAGTGGAAAAATATCTATTTAGGAGTCTTAGACCTTTCCAACGATATAAAGTTTGTCATGATTATATTAGGATTTGTTTGTAATATGGTGAAGTAAACTTAGGCGTCTCACTGAGGGGACAGTGACAGTTAAAGGGTTACTCCACCCCAAAATGAAAATTTTGTCATCAATCACTTACCCCATGTTGTTCCAAACCCGTAAAAGCTTCGTTTGTCTTCGGAACAAAATGTAAGATATTTTGGATGAAAACCAGGAGGCTTGTGACTGTCCCATTGACTGAGACTAAAATACTTTTTGTACACAAAGAAAAAAAAAAAAATTACGATTTTATTCAACAATTCGTCTCCTCCGCGTCAGCGTAGCACCATTTTGGAGAGTATCCGCTGGACGCAAACTGCGTACACCGTTCTGTTTCAGCCACACCACACGGATATGTTTTCTGCGTATATTTATGCTTTGATTTGAACGAAAACAGCGTATCTGTACACTGTTTGCAATCAGTGGATACTCTCCAAAGTGGCGCTACACTGACACGGAGGAGACAAATTGTTGGATTAAATCGTTATTTTTATTTTCTTTGTGTACAAAAAGTATTCTCGTTGCTTCATAAAATTCAGATTGAACCACTGATGGCAGATAGACTATTTTGTCAATTTTGTCTTGTATACTTTTCTGGGCCTTGACAGTGTTATTTACTTGGCAGTCAATAGGACAGTCACAAGCCTCCCGCTTTCCATCCAAAATATCTTAAATTGTGTTCCAAAGATGGACAAAGCTGTTACAGGTTTGGAACGACATGGGGGTAGGTGATTAATGACGAAATTTAAATCTTTGGGTGGAGTAACCCTTTAATAACCTGAAGATTTTTGGCATAAACGAAAAATTTATAATTTTGACCCATACAGTGTATTTTTGTTGCTAAAAAATGATACAAATATACCTGTGCTACTTAAGACTGGTTTTGTGGTCCAGGGTCACATATGAACTAGAGTTTATGAGCATTAAATCACCATAAAATAAATAAGTAGTCCACTTATTCTGCTTCTCTTTGCGTTTTAGCATCTGCTGCCTCACTAAATGAGGACGTAAACTTCATCTCTGAGCATCACTTCACCAGCACTTCACCATTTCAGCTGATATAAAACTATTGATATCATATACTCAGAGAAGCATAAAAAGTTTGTAAATTATTAAACCGTAAAAGCTATATGAATTCAATTTATAAGACATGCTTTTCAATTATTAAAACTGAATTGAACCATTAAAATCTAGAAAATAGAAATGGAAAACAATTTTGAGAAATAAAAAACAGAATCTGAGAAAAAAAATATAACATTCCATAGGACCTACGGACGTCACGGTTCAGTTCACAAAGTCAGACGACGAATACAATCAGTCAGAGCAGAACAATATTCAATCTACGCACCATGACTTTATGAATTTCTTCACTGATTAAATAGATAACATCAGAAATACAACAACAAATGTAGATTCTACAGAGTCTAATACGTCAGCTTCTTTTGCCACACCCAAAGAAAAATTGCAGTTCTTCACAACTATAGGTCAGGAAGAGCCAAATAAACTTATCACTGCATCTAAACCAACAAACATGCCTGTTAGATCCTGTACCCACAAAATTACTGAAAGAGTTACCTGTAGCAAAAGAACCGCTTCTCAGTATTATTAACTCATCGGTATCTTGAGGTCACGTCCCAAAACCATTCAAGCAGGCGGTTATTAAGCCTCTTCTTAAGAAACCACAACTAGACCCTAGTGAACTGACAAATTACAGACCCATTTCTAATCTTCCGTTTATGTCTAAAATTTTAGAAAAAGTTGTGTCTGCTCAGTTGTGCTCCTTCTTGCAAAAAAAAAAAAAAAAAAAAAAAAAAGAAAAAAAAAAAAAACCTCTATATAGAATTTCAGTCAGGTTTCAGGCCCCATCATAGCACAGAAACTGCACTTGTTAAAATCACGAATGACTTGCTTCTTGCATCAGAACAAGGCTGCATCTCATTGCTAGTTTTGCTTGATCTTAGTGCTGCGTTTGACACTTTAGATCATGACATACTAATAGATCGACTACAAAACTATGCAGTATTCAAGGGCAGGCTTTAAGATGGTTTAGATCCTACCTGTCCGATCGCTACCACTTTGTTTATTTAAAATGGGAGTCATCTCAGTCATCACCAGTAAAAGTATGGAGTGCCACAAGGATCGGTCCTAGGTCCTCTGCTATTTTCAATATACATGCTGCCACTTGGTAATATTATTAGAAAACACGGGATTAGTTTCCATTGTTATGCTGATGATACTCAACTATATATCTCAAAAAGACCAGATGAAACTTCTAAATTACCAAAGTTAACATAGTGTGTTAAAAATGATTGGATAACCAATAATTTTCTCCTATTAAATTCAGATAAGACGGGGATTTTACTTACTGGACCAAAAGACTGTACACAGAATCTTTTGGATTACAATTTGCAATTAGACGGATGCACTGTTACTTCCTCTACAGTCAAAAATGTGGGTGTTATATTAGACAGCAACTTGTCTTTTGAAAACCACATTTATCATGTTACAAAAACAGCATTCTTCCATCTTAGAAACACTGCTAAGCTACGAAATATGTTATCTGTTTCTGATGCAGAAAGCTAGTTCATGCATTCATGACCTCTAGACTGGACTATTGTAATGCACTACTAGGTGGTAGTCCTGCATCTTCAATTAACAAGCTACAGTCCTTACCAGGTCAAGAAAATATGATCATATTACCCCAATTTTACAGTCTCTGCACTGGCTACCTATTAGGTTCCGCATCAGGTACAAAATATTACTTCTTACCTTTAAGGCCCTTAATGGTTTAGCTCCTGCATACCTAACTAGTCTTCTACAAGACTACAATCCATCACGCTCCCTAAGGTCACAAAACTCCAGATTTTTGGTAGTTCCTAGGAAAGCAAAGTCCACTAAAGGAGGTAGAACTTTTTCGCATTTGGATCCCAAACTCTAGAATAGCCTTCCTGATCGGATGAACGTTCGGAGTTCAGACACACTCTCTCTGTTTAAGTCTATATTAAAGAGACATATCTTTAGCCAAGCATTCAAATAGTGCATCTCATTATCTGGTACTGCAGTTATATCTGATTATATGCATATTATTCTTTAGCTTGGGTTAAACAAATAATTTTTGTTTGGTTGAACAGCAGCTACGCTAATTATGTCCCTATTTGTTCCTCTGTTTCTGCCACAGATCGACATCCCGTGGTAACTAGGAATTACACAAGCTACAGTCTGGATCCAGAACACCCAAGAAGAGATGATGCCAACCCCTCAGAGGACCTCAGATGATGCCAACTCGGAAACAACATACAGCACCACCGGATTTTGCTATAAGTTGATTGCAACATATAAATGTTACTGTTAATAGTGTTCATTGTCTGTTTGATTACATCATTAACTGATTTTTACCATTCATCTCTGCCATATGTACGTCAAACTTGACAGTCACCACTAGTAAGCCACTACTAAATATATTGTAGAAACTTTAATTTTCTGTAGAGCTTGAAATAACAAATAAATTTTAATTGAATTAAACTGAAAGCAAGAGCGGCGAGTTCAGATGGCACACTATAAATGCACCAGTCGACCGACTATTAATCGTAACCAGTTTTCAGTTTTACTTTGGCCGATCTGTAATCCGGATTTGCATACAAACTGTATTGCAAAAAATAGCTCAATTTGTGCTCCAAAGATAAACGAAGGTCTCACGGGTTTGGAAAGACATGAGGGCGAGTAATTAATGACAGAATTTTCATTTTTGGGTGAACTATCCCTTTAAATTTAACCTTTAAAAATAGAATTGAGAAAATTTAAAAACTCATATTTGGGGGAAAGATTTGGGAAAAAGCTGTACGAATATAATTCAGATGTACAACATTTATCATGCTGTAATTGTCATGTGACCTACAGAGTCAGTTGCATCACTTCACTTGCCATTCACAAATCCTCTCTAATGGCGTCATGGGATTGTAAAGTGTCCTCAGGATGCACACTTCATCTGCAGTAGTAGGTCACGGGGGCGGTTCTAGGATTTCATCCTCATGGGGGCTTAGCCCTCAGAGCCACTGTTAGATACAACGATACAAATGACCTAATTAACAGTACTTTACAGTTGTGAAAATAAAAATAAAATAAGATAGCCAGCTAAATAGGGTCTACATTTGGGCTCTTCAACAAACTCAGCAAAGGCTGTGCTGAAGTGCTTTGCAAAGCAGTTAAATACAATCTAAATAGTTAAAAAGTATTACTATAACATCTAATTATTATAGGTTTATCATCTAGGTGAAAATTGCTAGCTCTAGCATTTAACAAAGTAATAGCACACCTATTCTCAACAAGAAGCTTTTAATTTGTACAAAGGTATGACATAATGAAATGTGTGACAGTGGAAACTGAGTTTCTCCAACACTGTACCGCTCACTACTAATCTTTAATCGTGCAGTCATTCACACTGCCCCACTCTCCTGCGTCTTTCCATCCGTTCCTCCTCTCCTCTAGGAATGGCTCAGTGAAGCTAAGCTAATAAATCATTCACGACGTCGCTCTTTCCCCTCGCTTTAGCGCTATCGTGCAGTCATCATTTGTGGAGGCTTTCTGAATCGCGCCGCACTCAACACCCCACCCACAACTAACCCATTTCCGCACCTAGTTTTAGGCTTTTCTAGGAGGGCAGAACAAGGCGCCATAGGAGATGAGCAATGGAGAATAAATGAGAGACATGACTGCTATTCTCGCTTCAGTCTGCACCAAGAGACCAGAGTTTAACTGGGTATCAGGCAGATCTCGAGCTCTGTCGAGGTTTCTCAGACGCCGGGATGAATGCAGACGTCACAGCGGGCATGTGCTGTGCCGCCAGTCCTAGGCGGCCAGACAGACTGACACAATTGGATTTTCATTCATTCAGCTCAAATTGAATTTAGCTGCTGGTGTGTTTGGCAAAAGGGGGGAAATGGTTCCTTCCAAAAGCATTTAGCGCCTGAGCAAACGCAGACAAACTGACTCGGTCCTTCAAAGCATAAAAGGCTACATTAACCCTTCCCTTGTTATCTGCAAGCATCAGTTATAAATCATTTGACAGATGTTTACAAGTACAGCTCAGCCAAAAATTAAACTTTTGTCATTATATAACCGCCCGTCTTTTCAAACCTGAATGCTCTTGATTTTTGGCTAAGGAACTTACAATTTGTTTTTTTGTAAGAATCAAGATTTTTTTGTCATTTTTTTCAGAACTTATGTTTTATGGAAATGAGCTGCATGAACATTCTAAACTTCAAAAAACCTATAATTATAAGGCAGCTATAATAGGGGTCGACCAATGTGTTTTTCAGGGTCAATGCCAATAGTGATTATTACGGATCAAGAAAACCGATAACAGATATTTTTAACCGATATATACGTCTAGCGTATAAATGAAAATTTGTCAAATTTAAGAATATTAAGGGCTCTGACATAAACTCTTTAAATGCTGTTAAATTATTTTAATCAGCAAATCGGTTTTTAAAATGATCGATACTGATAACCATAAAACCGCTAATAATATCGCATAATATCGGCACAGATAATCAGTCGAACCCTAAGCTATAAAAACAAATAACCAATTGAGAAAATAAACATTATTTTGGAATTTTGCTTAAATTGTTAAAAAATTAAATAGCAAAATTCTAAATGAAAATTAACTAAAAGAAATCTGAATAAAATATAGTATAATTATCAAACTAAAATAAAACATGAAAAAATATAAATAAAATAAATATTAGATGAAAACCCTCAAATTGAGCAAAAAATAATAAATACTTGCCTTGGCAACAAACTAAAAAAGTAAGTAAAAAAAAAAAAAAAAAATTAATTTAAAAGAAATTAATTAAAATGGCCAAAACAGGCACTAAAATTAAAATGAAACAGAAAATACTAAATTGAAGATAAAATCGAATTTAATACCATAATAGCTCATAAATAATACTACAATAACACTGGTAACATTGTGTGTTGTAATGTGTGTATACTGCGTATAATTAAATATATTTACATGTATTTACATGCATTACATGTATATATTTATATTCATATAATTACTATTATATATAAATATTTTTATACATAACATTTTTCTTAAATATATACATGTGTACATGTATTACATAATACATTTACACAGTACACACGCATACGCATACGCAAACAAAAACTTTTATTTTGGATGCGATTAATCACGAATAACTGTTTGACAGCACTACTAACAATACATGGTTCATGCCCACATATAGGTTTAAAAAGAGATTAGGTACAAGGAAAAGACATTTAAATAACAATTATAATGCCTGGTTTAATTACTGCATTGAAAATAAATTTGATATTAATGCAAAAATGAAAATCCATTAATCATTTGACAGATGATGCACATGGTGGCAACTGTATGACTAAACCTCTGGGAACGCATTAATTACCAAAGCAGCCTGATTGCAATAATTGCTGGGTACATTTACATGGCAAGGCCCCTGTGGGTTTCCAGTGCTGTCCATGCAGTTTTCAGACAGCAGGTTCTGTCTGCTTTGAGGTCTGATCCATTAATCCAGCACGCAGGGAGATGTAAGTGCGAACAAGTGCTCAAACAGGTGCGACACCTTATCAAAGAGCTCGGAGAAAAGGAGCAGAAATGAGACAAATGCTTTAAAGGCCTGTGTCCAGCAGAGTATTTAAATCAGGTTGATAAATGATTCTCTTTGAATTACCGTTATCCTGTGAAACAGGAGAGCACAGATGAGTCAAGGCCTGTCATTTTTTTCATGTTGGAAAAGTTAGTGGAGGCAGAAAATCCTTTGAGTCCAAAGCTGTCTTTGAAAGAGTCTTCACATCATGTCATAAGGTTAAATAAAGTTCAGGTAAATGGTTATTGAGTGTGTGAATGAACCTTCAAGGCTCTTGCGCTCAGCTAAGAGTCTGTTGAAACCGGTCACCACAAGAGAATAAAGATGAAGTAAAAGGAAATGCTTCAAGAAGTCAAGCTGCATTTTACTATAAAATTACAGCTTAGGCTAAAGGACAAATGTCTCCACTTACGTCAAAACATTTGCAGAGGAGAAAGAGGTGGTTTTAAAACAAAATAAAAAAAGTCTAATTAAAAAGCAAATTCCAGGTAAAAACACTTTCAGTGCATCTCAACGTCAGTTTATTCCGAGTCATAAGAAATAACTCACACATTAAGAACACCAAACCAAAGTTTTAGGGCATAATGTTCAGCAAAGGTCCTATTATTAGCAGTTCGCAAGTTCTTGAGAACAGCTACTGAGTGAACCAGCAAGAGAAACATGTGATGCTGTGCCTAAGAATCTGAACGGTTAGGTCTCTTTGAATTTCTGAAGTGGCTCCCCACATTTAAGCAGATGCTTAAAACAGGTTGGCCTGCGATGACCTTTGATTTTACCTGTCATGCCATATCATAAGGTTTTAGAAAAAGGGGAGAACATGACACTGAAGTGAATCTTCTAATTTGTAATATTTTTCTTTATTATTTCTGCACTTAAATGTAGAAAATCTAATTTAAATGGGTCCTATTATGCTTTTACAAAGTCTTGATTTTGTTTTGGGGGTGTACTAGAACATGCTCTCATGCTCGGTGGAGCGAAAAAACGCATTATTTTTCACATCATTTACATTAATACAATACCTTTCTCCCCAGACTGGCACAAATGGCTCGATTAGTTCCGGGTTTAAGGAAAGCCCGCCTTCCAAAAAACAAAATGTGTTGTGATTGGTTAGCTGTCCCACTGCGTTGCAATTGGCGAACAGATTAGACTGTGTTTCTGTCCTGCTACGTCCCTTGCCAAAGCAGTTAGCACAAGCTCGATTAAAGTAATGCTTAAGTTTTAAATATGGATATTTTTCTTACAAAAACACATCGATTCACTACAGGAGGCCTTTATTGTCCCAGAGCCGTGTGAGGCACTCTTTATTGTGGATGGATGCACTTTATTGACTTGTTTTGGACTGATGAAGAGAAACACCCGTCTATGCCATTCTAAAGCTTGGGAGTGCCAGGATAATTTGTAATATAACACCTAGGATGCATGGAGGGTGAGTAAATAATACACTACAGTAGTGTTGGGTCCTGTCCTCAGCCTGCAAGATCGCAGATACATGATATTATCAGGCTAATTTATTTAATTATTTACATACTTTGTTTCATTGGCTGAAACCAGCTCCAGCATAAGGCTAAAAGCAGCCTAACATTATCAAAGAATTTTAAAATTAAAAAAAAAACACTCAGAGCTATCTACACTGTATGATGAATAAATCTCTTACCACACGTCTGCGGCACGTTACGGCTTCGACACAGCAACCGAAGTAGTTTGCGGCCTCAGCATGTGTTTCAACCCCTCATACTGCACACGTCTGTGGCGCGTTACTGCTCTGAAGTGGCCACTCTACAGTAGTCAATGCTTGTGTTTATACCCGCCACGCTGCGGCTCGTTGAAGCGGCTCTCCGCGCTGCATCATTAAATTTCAGCTAATCCCCCCACCTTGTCCCTACCCACCCCCCAACAACTGAATTTCTGTATGCAAGATTTATTTAAATGATATTTTAATCAACCGCGTTGTGACATCATAGCATGCCGAAAACAAACGCTGTAGTCCAAAGGAGCCATTTGTTGTAGTTCTTGAAAAGACATTTTTTAAACACAAAATATCTCCCTTTAGAGTGGACTTTGAGATTTGTAACTTTGTAGATCCTTTTTTATGCCTAAAGATACACACCACACACTGACTAAAATTCAAAAAGTGAAAACGCATAATGGGACCTCTTTAGTTTGATTTTTTTAAAAATACATTTTAATATAATAAAGTTGGATGTTGTGGTGCGTGATATACCAGTAGACACAATTAATCGGTAGATATTTGTCAACCGGTAAAGATTTTGGACTATCGTCTCGATCACGTTTATACTCTCAAATGATGTTGCTGTGCTACATGGTCACAAAAACGCATCATTTGCACATGTTTTTAAGTACTGCAGTTTAAAAACAAGTGATTTTAAGCCATTAAATGCAATCAGCAGCAAAAGGAACTCCAAATGCGCGCACTGTCTGAGAGACTGTTTCTGAGTGCTGTCAAAGAGGCACGTGCACATGAAAACGGTGCTCAACGAGCGCGGAAGTATTGAGTTATTTTTGCTGCTATATAGGCCTTCAATAAATAAATACACACTTGTTTGTGTCAAAAGGCTCTTCTTTGCAAGCATCCTCATAAACACAGTAATTTTGGTCTTAAGTGAAAACAAACAGCTGAGAAAGAAAACACGTGTAACAGTATATTGATCCGGGTAGCTCTTAAAGTGACAGCAGTATAATATTCCTGCTGTCTGTCTTTCATGTTAATCAAACAACAAAAGAATCTCTTGATTTTTGGGGGAAAAAAAAAAATGGTGAAAATCTTAGATTTAGAGTCTCAGCCTGAGAAAGAAAAATAATTGACTTGATTAGATTTTTAAACAACATTGTGAAAATCAAATTTAAATGGTTTAACTGGTTCTTTGTGTAATTTAGATCATATGGCATAGAAAACATTTAAAACAATAAATAATATTACTTTTGTAAACATTTATGCATGAGGAATATATTAAACAGCATATTTACATATAAAATTAATTAAAACTAATTAATTATGTTCGTTTCTGTAACAATCTTGCAGTTACTGTGTCAAAATAAAAGGGGTAAAAAAAAGTCTAAAAACAGTCCCAGAGAACATTTGTTTGGTACTCTCAATAAGATGCTAAATGTGCGCTGTCAAGACTGAATAGGAATGCCAGCTTCGCACTGTACCAATATATAACCTTCCCAATATGAACTTTAATAACACGGGGCAGCTGTTAGGTATCAGTGATGTTAGTTACCATTCATTACAACTGGGCTACAGTCATTTAGCAGGTCACTGTAGCTCAAACACAACAGCGTGGGTGTTTGTACGGGTTTTCCAGGGTGTCTCGTTCTTCTATAATCCATGTTACCATGATACCCTTAAACCCTTTGGATTGCTTTTACACTGATCAAAAGCTGACACCAGCAAAGAGTAGTACGAATTGGTTCCACATCAATGAACCCAAACACCCACTAAAGTCCATTAATAACCGTTTGCGTTAAGGTCTCCCGGTCCTTCACTCATGTGAATGGTCTATTAAAAAGGCTGCTGGGATCTTGAAGACCTCGTGTGAAAAGCAGGATGCCCTAAGCATCTAAAATCCCTTCTTACTTTTCTCCGGTTACAGCCTTAGTGACCTCAAACGGGGTTCCCATGAGCAGTTTGTCGACCCGTGGTCTATTGAACCCTGCCCTTTGTGACCTTTCATGTCACTCCTCGCTCCAACAGCAAGAATTTGGGTACCAAACAAACCATTATTCAAATATTCAATCCTAACCTGACCACAAGAACAATCGGTCGCTCTCTCGGCTTAGTCCCATTCTAACCCTCCGTACAGTACTGCCATTCAAAATGTAAATAGTGTCCTGTGTAAGCCGCACGGCCGTTGAATGTCCAATGAAAGCTACTGAGCATAATAGGCGTGTAGGCACCAATTCAGCACGTCAATAGCGGCTTCCCAGTAGCCTGCCTGCATCAGAACTCGACAAAAAAAAAAAACAACTCACTCTTGCACAAACATGCTTTTACTATGTATGAACAAATGCAATACTTTTCAAGATACACGAAGCACACATTTGCTGCTGCTAGGTCAATCCAAAGCACTCATTGTGTTTCTCGTGGAGCGTTACACCAGCGAGGGGTCTTGGAGGAGCCAGCTTGCGGCTCAGTGTGTGAGCAGTGGATGGGACTGCAGTGCAGCACAAGGGGAGGAATTTTATTAGCGTAACCCAATTAACTGCACCAGGTGACAGCCATGCCACTCTCAATAGAGCAATACATCCTCAAGGAGGCCGCATGAGGGAAGGACAACTAAAGGTTCAAATATTCTATGGAAAATATGAGCGGCGTTTGCCTTTACAAAATCAGCATGGGGGATTGCTAGAGTATTCTATAACACTCAAAATAAGCGTGACTATCAATTCACAAAGGCTGAAATTTAATTAAATAAATATATGTGTAGTATGTGTTAGAGTGAACCATGACACTGTGTTTGTTTATCCGCTCACGATCCAGTGTTTTCAGTACCTCAGAATGATTTGGTGATAGTTGTTTATGTCCCCTGTTTGTCCTGAACAGTTAAATTGCCTGATGTTCTACAGAAAAATCCTTCAGGTCCCACAAATTCTTTGGTTTTTCAGCCTTTTTGTGTATTTGAACCCTTTCCAATGATGACTGTAAGATTTTGAGATCCATCTTTTCACACTGAGGCAACTGAGAGACTCATATGCAACTATTACAGAAGGTTCAAACGCTCACTGATGCTTCAGGAAGAAAACACAATGCATTAAGAGCCAGGGTGTGAAAACTTTTGAATCTGAAGATCAGGGTATATTTAACTTATTCTGTCTTCTGGGAAACATGTAAGTGTCTTCTGTAGCTTCTGAAGGGCAGTACTAAATGAAAAAAAAAAATGATAATTAGGCAAAATAAGAAAAATGTACACATCTTCAGTCTGCTCAAAAGTTTACACCCCCCAGCTCTTAATGCATCGTTTTTCCTTCTGAAGCATCAGTGAGCATTGAACCTTCTATAATAGTTGCATATGAGCCCCTCAGCGTGAAAAGATGGGCCTCAAATTCATATAGTCATTGTTGGAAAGGTTTCAAATACACAGAAATGCTGAAACAACAAAGAATTTGTGGGACCTGAAGGATTTTTCTGAAGAACAGCGGGCAGTTGCTCCCAAGTTTGAACTTCCAAAATGCAGTTTAAATGCAGCTTTAAATGGCTCTAAACGACCCCAGCTGAGCAAGAAGGGTCTTATCCAGCAAAACGATTGGTCATTTTCGAAACAAATTGACAATTTATATACTTTTTAACCTTAAACACTCATCGGCGTAAACAGTTTTTTTCCGGTTCGACGGAACGGTCAACACAGTTAGGGTATGTCGAAAAACTCCAATCTAGTTTTCTATCTAGCCATTTGAAGCTGCCTTTAAACTGCATTTTGAAGTTTAAACTCCGTGGCATAATTAAGGTCCACTACATGGAGAACATTCCTGAAATGTTTTCCTCAAGAAACAATTTCTTATCGACTGAAGAAAGAAAGACATGAACATCTTGGATGAGCTGAGTAAATTATCTGTACATTTTTGTTCTAGAAGTGAAAATCTCCTTTAAACAAATTTTTTTTCCCTAATCCTGAAGCCCTACCCATTTCTCAATGATATTCTTGTCTCTAGATATGGTTTGTGTCCCTTCTTGAAATATAATATTATTTTGCATGTTTCAATAACAAAAAGCAGCTCTCTTCAACTAGCCACACAATTTGAGGTATCATTTACATTTACAGCCCGAACATGCAGTAAACAATCAGAAGTTTAATATGAACAATAGCAATAGAGGAGCTATGGAATAGCAAAAAAGGCTAGACACTTATACAAAAATGCTGGTGAAATTTCTAAGGGAAGCTGTATATTAGAGCTTTCGTTATAAGAATACTTTACCAATGATGTAATTATGTGCTGCATTTAGAAAGATTATGTAAGAAGCTTAATTATTATTATAATTTTAACGATATACATCAGAGTACTTAATCGCATGTCCTGACACACTTTCAAGCTGTAAAATACACAAACTACACCCAGTTCAGTTTTGGGAATGGGCCCAATTTCCACATCCTGAATGAAGTTTTAATGTATGATTAAACTGACCCAAATTCAACAGCTGAAAAGTCCCTTTCTACTGAGAATAATAGACAAGCCTATATGCAAATGTGGTACCAAACCTTCACTAAGCCCACCCCCTGAGTTCCCAGGCCTTGCTTCCAAGGGCCCTGAGAGCACAAAAGGGGTCCACATAGCCAAAGCCTTTTCATCTGTTACTGACACACACTTAGTGGAGGATTCAGCACCTCAGCTACTTCACCTGATCATAGCTGCAAAGAGCTGGATGATCTGACTGGTAGTAAATCTAAAGTTGACCAATGTCACAGTATAGCTATATTACAATTTTTAACATTTGCAAGACCAATACAAGACTCGAGGCAACTAGATAAGTCTGAAAAAAACAAAATACATTTGCATACACATAGTAAAGCTACAGCAGGCAAGCAGTGCATGTTCGAAACATTTGAAATAGTCACCGCCAGTGACCAATGAGCTTCTCCTCACACTGAGGAACTAACAAGCCGAGTCATATTCACA
Source organism: Cirrhinus mrigala (assembly GCA_036247105.1). Taxonomy (NCBI): domain Eukaryota; kingdom Metazoa; phylum Chordata; class Actinopteri; order Cypriniformes; family Cyprinidae; genus Cirrhinus; species Cirrhinus mrigala. Next base: position 11,080,903 of record CM070025.1, read on the forward strand.
TCTCATTCAAATCTTGTATTACACATTTTACAAATGTAAATTGTTAGCCTACACTTAAAGCAACTGCATGTAGTTTTGTATATTTTTGTGAATCATTGAGTTAAGAGTTAAGTGACTGGTCATGTCAGTAGCCTTGTGGACAGTGCACCGACATATGGTGCAGTTGCACCTCGGGTGTCCCGAGTTCGAATCCTGCCTCGTGGACCTTTCCCGATCCCACCCCCCACCTCTCTCTCCCACTCACTTCCTGTCTCATCTCCACTGTCCTATCAAAGAAAAATGGAAAAAGTACACAGAAGCTACAACCATCTATCATGCCACATTAAAGAGTGCCAAAATGGTATTTATTGCTTGAATTTGAAATCTGAGACTTTGTTTCATATCAAAAGTAACACAAAGCCTAGCCTACTGCTATTTATTGGAAGGAAGACGCACTATGTAATGTCCGTTCATCACCTGAAAACAGCATAGACCAAGAGATCGATTGTGATTTAAGAATTGATATTGGTTCATTAAAATGAGAATCTATTAAAATCGAGAAATCGATTTTTTTTTTTTTTTTTTTTTTTTTTTACCCAGCCCTAGCGTATTTTGTTGTTTTTAAACACTGCGTTGTCGTCCTGCAGGTTCTTGATTAAAAACGAAAATGTGAACAAAAATAAAATCAATTAAATGTGTTATTCTAATTAACATATGAAAATTACAATGATGGGTAATAATAGATTATGACGTAATTTTTACGACCCTGCGACAATGTTGAAGTCTAGCGCGACCTCTGGTACTTACTACCTTTCTAGACCTTGAACATGGTAGTTGCATTGCTGTCTATGCAGGGTCAAAAAGCTGTCGGATTTGATCAAAATATCACAAAACCACAAAATTTGTGTTCTAAAGATGAAAGGTCTTACGGGTTTAGAACAACATAAAGGTAATTAATGACAGAATGTTTTGGTTGAACTATCCCTGTAACGGCAGTGATTAGAATGATTTTGAAATGACATTTCAGGGTTTTCGCAACTGTAACAAAAAAAAAAAAAAAACAACAACAAAATGTGCCATTTTACCATGTTCATCACTTCACACTGGAGCTTGCACTACGCCTACGTCCTACATCATTCGTTGGAACGTCACTGTCTCGTGAAAGTGTGTATGACAGTTAGGAAGCTAGAGATTACAGTTTGTAGTTTTACATATGGATATTTTTCTTACACAAACACATTAATTCACTTCAGAAGGCCTTTTAAGTACTTTTTATGATGGATGTATGCACTTTATTGGTCTACAAAATCTCAACACCCATTTTCTTCCATCATAAAGCTTGGAAAGGCCAGAACATTTTTTTTAAATTGCATTCATGTAAAAGAAGAAATTCATATACACCTATGATGGCTTGAGGGTGAGTAAATCTTGGTCTAATTTTCATTTTTGGGTGAACTATCCCTTTAATATGGCAGAATAACTCCTTGCTGACACACATACGTAGTGCACAACATCAGTAAGGTGTCTGCCACACATGCTTAAATGTTCCAATAAACACAAAGTTATTCAAAAGAAAGTACAAATTCACACACTGCTCGAGTGAATATTTTCAGTAGCTTTACTAAAGATCAGTATATGTACATCATATAGTCAAGACTGTGGAGTGTTTTTTTTTTTTCCATTTGATTTGTATTTTTGTATTTCATTTGTATCTTTGACCTATTTTTTGTCATTTGTTTAAAAGTTGTCTGAATACAAATAATATAAAAATAAAACCTTTTTTTCTGTTATGTATGACTGTTTTACACCTTGTGTCATACATAACCTATAGTAAATTTAAACAAAAAAAAAAATTACAGAAATCATGCAACAAAATTTGCAATATTGATTCCAAAGAAGCATCAAAAAAAGGTAAAGTAAAACGCTAGTGGGAGTGAAAAGACATGGTGCTGCACTTAAAAATATCTGAATAACCTGATTAAATATGTTTTCCACGTAACATTTAATTAAACATTTCACTAAACATTTCACTATAAAGAGTTTTCACAACATGTCATCAGTCGGCCATATTGGCAGCACAGAACATAAACAATGCCACTGAACCGAACAAAACTCGCATATTTTGCAGATTATTGCTGCTGAAAATGATCAATTATTGTCATGTTTTGTGCTGTACTAATCAGTCGGACCGGGAAAAACATCTGGAGTACTATAGACTGCCAAAAGTTATAACAAATCAAGGAGAAAAGTGAAATAAACTGTTTGAGGAAAGAAGGCATTTGTGGTTGGCCAAACTGGCAACATTCATGTTTGTTCTTATAATTCCCGGTCAGGTAGGTGAAATATTAGACTAACATCTTTACCACTTATTAACTTTAATTTGTCAAAATATTGCACCCTTTCCTGCTTACTAATCCTTCTCCATATGACTTAGCAGCATCCACACATTTTTTCCCATGGTTTAAACAGCATAATTTGCAGAACAACGTATTCAGTAGTACATTTGTTGTGCAATCCATGCTGTTGTTTACATCTGAGTATCACTGATATGGCCGCACATCCGGGTAACTGACCAAATCGTGACGTGCAAACCCTCTATATTACTACTAGTACCAGATATATTATGTTTTACCTTGGAGTACTCTAAACATAACAAACACCATGTTCCCCATTTGCTGCCTTGGAGGTCACGGTGACTGGCTCAACCAATCTGCCAGGAAAACCGAGCGTCCATGCAACCAGCAAAGATGGAAGACTTTCTAATCGTGTGTTTCTCTGCGTCATTGGGATTCACAAGAATGCTATTGGACAGCTATTGCCAAATATTATATAGGCCTTAATATAGAGTCTGGCATCAGATGGTGGACAGGAATTTTATAAGACACCATACTGTTATGCAACATGCCCTACTGTGCTCATGCTAAAGATATCTCCAGCTTTGTTGAAAACTATTCATACATAACCAAAAAAATGCTTCAAATTCACCAGCTAACTACTGCAGATTGTCACTTCTATATACTTAATGAAACCCAATAAAACAATTTAGCTCAGAAAACTGACCAATGATTACAGCTTTACATTATCAATACATGGAAGGCTAATTACCAAATTAACTTAAATATGAAACCAGTTATTGCACATTTCCTGTCATAAGCCTGCTGTTAGTGACAGAGATCAATAGACACGACTTTATTCGTGGCTTTATGACAAATTTATGAAATATGATCGCATAGAGCATTGTCAAAAATGGCGACCAGTGGTGGACACGAGGAAATAAAATAACTCTAAAACCCAAAACTTATACGATGCACTATGCAAAACGTTTAAACAACGTTTTCTCCAAACTATTTTCGGGAAAACAACTAATTAATAATCATATTTTGGAGTCCAAATGCTTCTGGCCTACTGATGTTCTACTTTAATGCGATATAAAACTTGCTGCATTTAATTCGACACCAAACCAAAGCTTCTGACAAATCATGCTGTTCCAGTTCAAACCATTAACTATTTTATTTTACAGCTTTGCTGTTTTAAAGCGACCTGTCATTTATTAATCGCAATGCCCTTTCACGTGCTTGCCTGTTTGACAGATGATGCAGCGGATCGCTCAACTCACCTGCATGGAATCGGCGCTTATAATTTCCCCATTAAGCCTTTTCCCGATCTCGATAGCCAGTTTGGATTTGCCAGTTCCCGTAGCTCCTAAAATCACAACTAAAGACGGGTTGATGCCTTTCTGGAGCACACGCGTGGCGGCCGCCATGACAGCAACCTCTCAGGGCTGTAGAATGTTCTGAGCCTGCGCGGTGACTTCGCAGCGGAGGAGGGAACTGTATCCAAGCAACTAAAACTGTTTCCATAGGAACGGGATTGAAGGATTCAATTTTAGCAGATACGGGAAGGCAAGGGTGTTTCATTCAGAAATAGGACAAAAGTTCAACAATTGAACAGAAAGTACTTGGAAAAGAGGTATTGTAATATATACAGACAATAATATGGCACTGCTTGTTCCAAACAGAAGAAAATCTAGTAAATATGTCTAAAAATATTCACTAATACATCCACACAGAATCCTGGTTGCTCTAATAACATGCTAGCAATACTGGGTGGTAACTGATTACACGTAAACCGGATTACATATTTAAATTTCAAAAATGTATTTATTTATTAATTCATTCATTAAAATTTAGATTATATTAAATTTTAAAATGTTCATAATCATATTAAAGTTACTTTTCATGGATTACATAATTACATATTATCCACACAATGGCATTGAATTATTCACAATGTATCCACTGTATTCTTCAATGCAGAAGTAAACATATGGGTGAGATTTCCAGTTCATTAGCCGCTGTAGTGAAATAAGGAGAGCAATAACGTGCAGTAAACGGAAAAACTGTTTGCATTACAAACAAATGTGTTTATAATTAAGATAATAACTTAAAATAATATGGTAAGGCACACCAATTTGCAATATCAAGCAGCAAAACAAGCTGTTTTGTATGACTAAAAATAGCTAAACACAAATTAGACCGGAAGCCAGACCCATTTATAAAAATGGCCGCACCCGCTTGAGAAAAATAAGGTGGATTGATTCTCCCTAATTTTTTTTTTTTTTTTAATTTTTCTCTACCCTTTTTCTTTTTTATATATCAGTATGGTACACTATTATCCCAAAATGCCCTTACGAAAATTAGCCATGGTTTTCTACAAATAAATAAAAAAAAACATGGTTAATATAGTCAAACTAAGGTAACAACAAATTAATCATGGATTTGCTACACTAACCAAAGATTAACCGTGGTATTTGTAATAAAACTGTGGTTATACAGATGGCAATCAATATGCCAAAAACATGGTTACTACACTTTTACTATAGTAAAACCATGGTTAATTTTCGTAAAAGTGAGAGTAAGATAAACAAGTTAAACAAGTTAGGTCAAAAGTAATCTAAAAGTACTTAAAAAGTAGTTGTAATACATTACTTAAAATGAATAATCCAATAGACTGTCACTAACTACAATTTTCATTGTGTAATCAGTAACAGACTACGATTTGCAAGTAATCCATCCAGCACTGAGTGTTGGTTACTAGTAATATGGTGAAACTAGTAGCCCTTAAATGCAATAATGCCAGCTTTGAGATTCACTCATGTATCTGATGAGTTGGCATGGTTTTTAATCGTTTAATTTGCTGCTTTGACAACACTGTTGACTTTAGCAGGTCGACTTGTGCACCTTCCGGAAGAACGCGGGTATGAATAGCTCTCTCCCGTCTCCATGGCAACTGAGCGTTCTGCGCCAAGGAAAAGAGAGATGAGCGTTGCCATGGCAAAGAAGGCCACTACGACGTGTCAACTAAAAGTGGCTCTCGCTAATGAAACGATCAAATCGAGTTCACACACACTCGTACAGGTGTTGATGGAGTGAAATAGCTTTTATGCCACATAGAGTAAAATCTTGCCCAATTTTTCTGGCGTAACTGAGCCAGAATAATACCGCTTAAACAATTATGGTGCGTTTCATAACCAGTCGTCGCTCCTCTGATCAAGATATTATTTAAAAACTGTCAACAATCTTAAAGGGACAGTTCACTCAAATGTCTTTACTTTTCACTGCATCTTTTTCATATAAAGTTAAATGGTGACTAAAGCATCTCTTGTTGTGTTTCACAGAAGTCAGTCAGACATGTTTGGAAGAACATGAGGGTGAGTAAATGATGACAATAATTATTTATTTACTTAAAGGATTAGTTCACTTCCAGAGCAAAAAATGTACAGATAATGTACTCACTGCCTTGTTATCCAAGATGTTCATGTCTTTCTTTCTTCAGTCGTAAAGAAATTATGTTTTTTAAGGAAAACATTTCATTCACCATATAGGGGACTTCAATGGTGCCTGTGAGTTTGAATATCCAAAATGCAGACTAAATGCAGCTTCAAAGGGCTCTAAACGATCCCAGCCAAGGAAGAAGGGTCTTATCTAGAGAAACAGTTAGTTACTTTCTAAAAAAATGTACATTTTATATACCTTTTAACCTCAAATGCTCGTCTTGTGTAGTTCTGCATTGTGCATGCATAGTCTTTGCATCTCCGGGTCAAGACAGTTAGGGTCAAAAAACTCCCATCTCATGTTCTACCTCAACTCCAAAATCGCCCAATATCGCTGTTTTACATTTGTTCTTGTAAAGGGTGTTTGATCTTCTTTGCTTGTTCACTTTTTTAAACACTGTACTTCTACAGCGATGTACAATGATTTTGAAGTTGGATGAGAAAATGAGATGGGAGTTTTTCAACATACCCTAACTGTCTTAAACCGGAATACACAGAGTTCACGCAGAGCTAAACAAGATGAGCATTTGCAGTTAAAAAGTATATAAATTGTAATTTTTTTTTTTAGAAAACATAATTTCTTTACGACTGAAGAAAGAAAGACGTGAACATCTTGGATGACGAGTAAACTATGCAAATTTTTGTTCTGGAAGTGAACTTCTCCTTTAACTTAAAATTTGAGAAATGTGACATTAAATGTTAAGTACCAAAGAAAGACAAGCATGCTGACATGATTTGAACTGAATTTATTTTATTTACCCAATTTTGAGTTTATGTATATAGGCTTATGAGGTACAGAACACAAAGTGCTTAGACAATGCTGCCATTCTCCTCCCGTTATGACACCTGACGACAAGGGACAAACTTAAAGAAAAAACAACAACAAGTTACTGATGGCATATGCATATTTCTGATGGCATTTTACCCTTTTGGCCAATTGTACAAACAAAAATCACCTCAGTCAATCAGTGATGATTGCTGTGAGCACATGACCTTTATTTATTTAATTTATTTTTTTATTTTTTTTACAAATAATTGCATGACAAATGACCATGTGCATAAACTTCAAATTACCAGTGTCATATTAGGAAATATGTAAACATATGCCACCAGTACAACTTTATATTTAAATAGAAATCAAACAATGATACAATTAATTCCGTAAGAAAATATAATTAGTACAAAATTCTTTCAGCAATTTTTTTCTGCCACAAGAGCGCTAAGCCAAAGAAACTTCAGAACACAAGGGAATAGGCAGTGAAAACAGCATAAAGTGGCTAGTGATGAAAATGAAAGGTTGATAGTGTTGTTTCTTTAACTTTTTGAATTTTTTTTAAAACTTTTCTTAACAAAAATAGAAATTTTGAGATACTCTAGGGAAGGCAGGCAGGCCAACCAAGTTTTAGGACAAATGACAGAAAAATAGAAAATAAAGTCTATTAACAGTGCTGATTTTCATATTCAAAACACAAAGAATGTATTTTTACACAATGTCCTGTACACCACTACAATTATATACATATGTCCAAAGAATATGCCACAGTTTATATACACTGCAAGGCTGTGCTGGACACTGTCCTGAACGTCCAAAATAACAATATACAATAACTGAAAAGAAAACAATTGAAACACAATGTAACAAAAGAACAGTGATGCAACTTCCTGTCTGTTAAACTTACTCTGTCATCATGTGGCAATGGGGGCACACAGCTCTCCTTAAATTTAGGTTAATTTAGATAAAGCACTATTAACGGAGAAGTTACATTGATCAAAACCCTTAAATATATATATTTACCCAGATAAATTCAAGATTTCCGCCACTAAAAAGGGCATGTTGGTTTAGAAGATCAATTACACATGCATATAACTTGCTACATCTCAAACAATGCCTAATTTGGCATGCTAATTTAATGAATACTTCCCCACCCCAAATACTATAGCTTTTGCGAAAGAATTTAAGATAACGCACATTCATGGTTTCAATTTCAAATGAAAATCAGAAATAATGACCCTCTTTGGAAAATGTTTGAAGCTTGGTGAAGTCCACAGCTTCCACAAGTACTTCTCCTCCCCATTGCGAAGGCAAATGTGCAAAGAACGAAAACTGAAGAACTAGAGTCCATTCCATTAAATATCCCTCGTTTGGAAAAAAAAAAAACAGTTCTACATAGTTCCTATTGAAAATATGGCTGGACTACAAAGGTTTATGCACGTTTTAGTTCAGCGAGTCTCCGTAGTAACTGCTGTTGCTTGTTTTTCAGTTGCTTCTTCTCCTGAGCCTTCTGTTTGTCACTGACATGCAGCGTACGCAGGTATTCTGTGGCCTTGGTCAGGATCACAACTTTGGGCGTCTTTGGACAGTCAACCAAGCCTGGGATCTCATCCCGCAGGGCCAGAAATCGTGAACGTAGGTCATTGCGTCTCTTCCGCTCCAAGAAGTTGTGCGTCTTCCGCTTGTCCGTGTCCTCACAGTCCGAACTCTGAGGGCTGGATGGTTGGGATTTGAGGTGGTAGGATGTGTGTGTTGGAGAAGCTGAGACAGTCTGACATGCAGTAGGGATTGAGGGGGAAGGTAAGGGGTTTTTTCTTTCTGGCGTTTGGGGTGTAGAACCCAAACGTGGTTGCAAGGTCTCTTGCCTGATCTTCTTGCGAGGCGGCTCCTCTTCAGGATAGCTGTCGGGAGAGCGGGCGGCGTAGTTGTGCTGCTGCTGGTGAATGGAGATGTGGAAACGCTTCATGCAGGGGTCATAAGGGTCTGCACGAACCGTGATGGTCACCGGTTTACGGGCGTTCACCAGGCGCGACTTGTTCTGCTTGTGTTCCACCGTCACTACATCGATCTCTTCGTCATCTGAAAGAACAACAGAAAGAAATGTAGATTGACCACCTACAAAAACTCCATTGACCCAGCATGCTAGAAACTCCATTCAGAATGGGAGATCTAATTTAGATGGGGCCCCAAAACTACATAATGAATCTTAGGTTTCTATTAGTTCCCTATTCTCAGCAAGAGGAAAGTAAATGAGGCTCTGAATTGCAATAATGAACTTGGAGTCACCTCTAATGTGTATTTTGATAAGAGAAGCATCCGAGTTCCCTCTACTCTGATTACACTATGCAATTACTTCATCACTGAGCTCAAAGCCGAATGTGTGTCACAAAAACAGAAACTGACTACTGAGTGTCATATGTGTGACCCTGGACCACAAAACCAGTCCTAAGTGGAATGGATATATTAGTAGCAATAGCCAAAGATATTGTATAGGTCAAAATTATCATTTTTATGCCAAAAAAACATTAGGATATTAAGTAAAGATCATGTTCCATGAAGATATTTTGTAAATTTCCTACTGTAAATATATCAAAATATTTAATTAGTAATATGCATTGCTAAGAACTTCACATGGACAACATTAAAGGTGATTTTCTCAATATTTGGATTTTTTTGCACCCTCAGATTCCAGATCTTCAAATATTGTCCTATCCTAACAAACCATACATCAGTGGGAAGTGCATTTATTCAGCTTTCACATGATGTATAAATCTCAATTATCTCAAAAATCTTGTTTCTGTGGTCCAGGGTCACATTTAACTCCTTTGGCCTTCATTTCAAAAATTTCATTTTGGCTAAAAGTGTGCCCTTATAATGCCAAAAAACACGCTATAGTGGCAGCTTCAGATACTTAGTGGACAACTGAGTGGTCTTGAACACTTTAGGCTTCAAGCATCCTTATTATTGGTTTCTGCTGCTGGCACCACCCACAAGTAAAACAATTTCTCCTTTTGTTTCACTTGAGGAATGTGGAGGCTCAGCACACTATTAAATTCCACACATATTAAGTAAAAACCATGAAATGCCAACCTAAATCCCGTGGCAGCCATGCAACTTTTCTATCCAGGTATGTCAGGTTTTGGCTTAGTTCTACTTCATGCACAAATGAATGGTAACTACTGCACTGCATGATCGTATCATTGAGATCCGTCAAGTGTCAACACAGCTGCAAATTTACACTTTCACTCGACGGTTAAGCAAACAAGTGAGTTTTATTGCTCTGTCGCGTTCAAAGTCAACGGTCTAGTGCTTACCAGAGGAGTCGGTGCGAGATTCTGACCCGGACGACACCTGTTTCTTGCAGCTGCTGCTCAGAGGGAAGGTAAGGACAGCTGCTGGATCCACGCAATCTGTCGCCAAGCTGTTGAGAGCAGGCGCGTCCGCAGGGACGCACTGCGCCTTGCTGGAGAGTTTCGCCTGCGCCGAGCAGGACAAGCGCTCGCTGACAACTTTCTCCAGCTGCTGACTGGCGGAGAAGCTGCTCCACATACAGTCCTGAATAATGATGGAGCTCAAGTTCTCCAGAGTCTCCTCCGCGTTCAGTTTGCACTGGCCCTCCTGCTCGTCGTCCTGCCCCAGGAACTGGGACATCCACTCTAGCCTGTCCCCTGGAGATGGACCGGTACCTTCCAGTATCCTGACAGGCGACATGGGCGGGGTCGGCACTAGCTCGAATTTCTTCCAAATGTCCTCACTTGGTGCGGTCGATTTGAAAAAGAAGTCCTCGTCCAAGTTGTGGTCGTCGTAGAAATAGTGCTGATATTGGTCGTATTCCTCCATCTCCCACTTCTTATTTCGCGATGCGTTTGAACTGATTCCTGGCATTGGTGTTTTCCTCAGAAGTCAAGATCTGAAAACCACAATTGATCCGCTTTTAAAAACCTTGTGGTGCTCTGCGAGTGATAATGAACTTAAAACTTAAAGCACTTCATTTTTATTTTCTAAGTATTATTACAGTTTCTGTATCCTTACATTTGCAAGTATTTGAATAAATAAAATATTAAATTATCCCAAATAATAGAAATTATGAAATAATTATTAAAATCTGCACGCAAATGTATTTTTAAAAATGCTATTACATAGAAACATAAGAAATTGGTCTGCATGCAGTTCCACTATACTGTACAAAACTTGAAGTTTCGCAACATACTTCTATCTATTACATAACACAACAATGTAATGCTTCAATTAAGTGCATATACTACTACAACTGCTCTGTTCGTCGTAAAATGCCTTACTTTCTCCCCACAAACGATTGAGGAAACCAAATAAAATAGGCGTTCCTTGCTTAAACACTTACCGTAATACAGAGCCGGGAGTCAGTATGTTGCATGTCATTTGAGACGCGAAAATAAGGTGTTGCGGTTCACCGGTGAGCTCCAGCTAAATGTTTTGCACAAAAAGCTTTCATGTCAACAAGTTAAGAAAGCGTCATCAGCTGTGTGTTGAATAATCCTGTCTTGCGTTCGGTTTCTCAAGTGTAGTTTTGTATTATCCGGCTGTTGTTTATAAGTTGAGTTGGGAGGATGTTTGTTGATTTGCAGTCCGCTTCTTCGTGAGAACTTCGCTTCTCTCTGCGCCCTTTATAGCGCCTGTATGATTCCTTCTCAAGCCGCGGCTTTCGCTCACTATGGACACCTGAACCGAGTACCGCACTATATTACCCAGCCAAAGTAGTGGGAGGATTTGCATACGAGGCGGGTCGTAGTGCGCTGGCCACGCCCACCGCTTAAAGCGACAGGATCTGCTACTGCGGTTCAGTTGAGGCTTGAGTGTCAGGATGAATTCGGGTGATGATTGAGAGAAATGTTTTATAGTCTTCGTTGTTTCAGAGTGGGAGACACTTTTAAGATGATATACTCAATGTCGGCTCAACAGCCAATTGAAATATGGTAGAATTAAATATGAAAATGCATTTTATATTATACCAGGGTCAGAAGTTAAGTAGGGCTCATACAAAATGCCACATAAATACTCCAGATATTTAAAATATCAGTTATTTAAAATGTAGATTATTGTTTTAGAATATTCTCCTCATTATTTTGTTGCATGTATTTGAGATTGATTTGATTTTATGTGAGTGAAGGCTCATTGTTCAGATGGAGAGATTTGATTCAGATTTTGATTAAGTTAATGTTTGTAGGTTTTTAGTGTGTAAGTGTTTAACACAAATAATAATAAAAAAACCCACACATTTTTGACTTATAAATATCTATATACCAGTCAAAAGTTTTTGAACTGTAAGATTTTTAATGTTTTTAAAGTCTCATCTGCTCACCAAGCCTGCATTCATTTGATCCAATATATGGCAAAAGCAGTAACATTGTGAAATATGTTTATTATTTAAAATAACTGCCTTTAATTTGAATATATTTTAAAATGTAATTTATTCCTGTTATTAAAGCTAAAATCTCAGCATCATTATTCCAGTCTTTAAGTGTCCTTCAGAAATCATTCTAATATGCTGATTTGCTGCTCAAAAAACATTTTTTAACTATTATTTTTATTATTATTATAAATATTTAAAACAGCTGAGTACATTTTTTTTTCAGGATTCTTTGATGAACAGAAAGATCCAAAGATCAGCATTTGTCTTAAAAAAGAAAAAAGAAAAAAAAAAGGCTTTTGTAACATTATACACTATACCAATTAAAGCTTGGAGTCAGTATAATTTATTTTATTTATTTATTTGTTTATTTTTTGGAGGGGGAGGGGTGAATTATAAAAATGAATACTTTATTTAGCAATGATGCTTTAAACTGATCAAAAGTGATTCTAAAAGACTAATGTTAAATAATGTTACAAAAGATTACTATTTCAGATAAATGTTGTTCTTCTGAACTTTCAATTTATCAAAGAAACCTGAAAAAATTCTACACAGCTATTTTCAACATAATAATAATAATAATAATAATAATAAAAGTTTATATATATATATATATATATATATATATATATATATATATATATATATATATATATATATATATATATAATTATTTTTTTTTGAGCAGTAAATCACAATATTAGAATGATTTCTGAAAGTAATGATGATAAAAAAATCAGCTTTGAAATCACAGGTATAAATTACATTTTAAATACATTCAAATATAAAACAGTTCTTTGAAGTAGCAAACATATTTCACAATTTTACTGTTTTGCTGTACTTTGGATCAAATAAATGCAGGCTTGGTGAGCAGAAGAGATTTCTTTAAAAAAAACATTAAAACTGTTACTGTTTAAATACTTTTGACTGGTAGTTTAAAAAGAAGAAAAATTTTAAGAATGTTTACATTTACAAAAATAAAGAAGAATGTTAAGAATGTTTATATACTTTTACAAAAATAAATGATTTGGTCCATAATAATTTTTTTTTTTTTTTACAATGCAAAATGTTAGCAAATCATTGTGTAAGTGATTTCAGACAAGTGAATCATTACCCAAGATCTTGCTTTGTTTTTGTCTCACACACAACCGCATACCTATAATTTTAGATTTACATACGCTGTATTCATTTTGAACCACACATTTGTGTATTAGTGTGAGTGAAAGAGCAAGTCATATCCCGCCTATATATCTTGTCTGTGTTAATTTAGCTCAAGATGATAATTAGTGCCAGACAGCTTAATGAATTGCTGGCAGTGCACAAGCAGTACTTGTGACAATACTGTTTCTTATGGCTATACCACATGTCCTCTATTCCAACTGTGTCCCATATGGCAAATCTGTGCATTAGGAAGTAAGTAATTCTCAATTCAGTGTCTATCCTCTCTCTTTACATCTTAATTTAAGACCTTGACCTTAGGCAGACCAAAGACTCTTCCTACAATGATTGACAAATCTCCTTAGAGAGATGTATCTGTCTTTCTCTGGGTTAATGGTCTTTTTTATAAAATTTGCTTTTCTTTTTTCAACCCACCCTTTTCATCCAATTGTCCCATATAAATTTTCAAGAGCTTGTAGGAGGCTAGTCAATGACATCAGGCTGGATGAGTTTGATTGGTATGCCTTGACAATTGGTTTGCATTGATGAATCCCTCTCAACTCAGTTATAAATGGATGAGGTGTAGGCATTGGAGCTGGTGTTTGTGTGGCACAGGGGATACAGACTTGAAGAGGTGTGTGAGTGTGTTAGCATGTGTGTATGTAAACAACTGGCAGAGGTTCTTGAACATTAGCATGCTGTTATCATGTACTAGAGGTGCTAATTATGAAGTCTGCCCTCAAAGCTGCATCGTAAAAAAACAAAAAAATACAATTTGTTGAGTCCACTTCAAATAATTTGTTACCCTGCTGCCTTAAAATTTTCAACTTGAAATGTTAAGTTGTACTAAGTCACAACTTAGATATTTGAGTTGACTTAACTAAAAATTTGGTTTGTTAAACTTAAAAGCTGGGCTTGTCACCCAGATGCCTTAAAATTTTAAGTTGAATCAACTCAAATATGTAAGTTGTCGCTTAGTACAACTTAGCATTTCAAGTTGACTGAACTTAAAATTTTAAAGGCAGCCAGGTAACAAATTATTTTAAGTTGACTCAACAAATTGTTTTTTACAGTGTGTGCAGTGGAGAAATAGAAATAAATACCTTTTTGTAACACTCATTTTTAACTTTTTTCATCCTTCTGTCAGACATAAAATGCAATATGTAATATAATATAATAATATTTAAAGCGGTAGCTGTACTGAAGTTAAAGGGGTCATCGGACGCAAAGTTCATTCTCAGATTGAGCGATTGAGGTGTTGTGTTGCTGGATGTAATAATAAACATAGTGGTCGTCATTTACTTCCGACATCTGAGCTGCTGAAGATGCAGTGGATTACGTTTGTTTGTGAAGGGAATGCGCCTCCCGGTCTACATATATCTGTCTATGTTCGCGCGAATCATTCGTGATCCAGCTTTACTTACAGCAGAAGTGAGTATAAGGTTTTTTTTATGAATCTTTGCGATCACCTTTCCTAATAACATGCTAGTTAGCAAGTTTAGCGGCTAAAGTAAACATGCTCGTCACTCCACAGAGAGAAGAGAGGGGCGGGGCGAGCAGAGCTCATTAACATTTAAAGCAACCTCGATCAGACCAGGATGATTTTTGCAGAGCTGATTTTGGCAAGGTAAAAAGGGTGTTGTTTTACACTACCATTGGGAACTTGTGGAAAATGGGCATCCGATGACCCCTTTAAGGTATATTTTTATAGGCCTAGTGTATTGTAAGTGCTCTCTCTTATAAGCTTTTTCTGTTTTTCTTACAGCTGCTATAGTGTTAGATATGATGACGTGAAGCAGAATTTACATCATCAGCAGATGTCTTTGGTGCGAATGATGTGAGAATTCTTGTTGCCATGACAGCTCTTTTGTTTTTTTGGGGGGGTTATGAAGGTTTATTGACATAAAAACTGAACTGAGAGGTCAAATAACAAATAAAACTGTGAGAAACGTGTTATCAGATAAGGGTTTAATATGTAGCAAATCTATGATAAAATAAATTCACAAAAATGCATTCTTGTCTTCCAACATTCTCTGGATATCTTAAACTCCATTTGTTGATCTAATGCTTACTGGAGTGCATCTATCAGAGGCTGCTATCATGAATTCCCAGTAGCCTGACCCATGAGTGAATAGGTTGACTGAGCAGGTTGAATACCACCTGATGTCTTTCTAATCAGATGAGGAAAGGAGCATCTATCCCTAAACGTCTAATCAAAGGTCAAGGTCTCGTGATCTTCTTGACCACTATGTACAAAACAGGGTGGAGACCTGTCCCTTTGATCTATTAGCATCTTCCACGCTTTGCTCCACCCAGAAGCCTCTAATTAAATCTGGACAACTGGCATCAACAGACAAGTCAGCAAAAAAAATTTATATATGAATAATAATTGCTATATGCCCATGTAGAGGCATATGACTGTGTCCATTTAGTACGTTAAAAAAAATTCAGCATACGTTTTAAGGTTCATGTAATATAATTAAATATACACTGCCATTCAAAAGTTTGGGATCAGTAAGATTTTTTATGTTTTTTAAATACATTTGTTATGCTCATTAAGGGTGCATTTTATTTGTTTGAAAATACAGAAAAAACAGTAATATTGTGGAATATTATTGCAATTTAAAATAACAGTCTTCTATTTTAATATACCTTAAAATATAATTTATTCCTGTGATGCAAAGCTGAATTTTCATCAGCCATTATTCTAGTCTTCAGTGTCACATGATCCTTCAGAAATCATTCTAATATGCTGATTTATTATCAATGTTGGAAACAGTTGTGCTGCTTAATATTTTTTTGGAACCTGTGATACTTTTTTCAGGATTCTTTGATAAATAAAAAGAGCAGCATTTATTCAAAATATAAATCTTTTCTAACAATATAAGTCTTTACTATCACTTTTTATCAATTTAATACATCCTTGCTGAATAAAAATATAAATTTCTTCCAAAGAAAAAAAAATTTACTGACCCCAAATTTTTTAAACGGTAGTGTATATTGTTACAAAAAAATTACTATTTTAAATAATGCTGTTCTTTTTAACATTTAATTTATCAAAGAATACTGAAAAAAAGTATCACAGGTTCCAAAAGATATTTTAAGCAGCACAACTGTTTCCAACATTGATAAATCAGCATATTTGAATGATTTCTGAAGGATCATGTAACACTGAAGACTGGAGTAATGATGCTGAAAATTCAGTTTTGCATCACAGGAATAAATTATATTTTAAAGTATATTAAAATAGAAACCCATTATTTAAAATTGTAATAATATTTCACAATATTACTGTTTTTTGCAATATTTTTGATTAAATAAATGCAGCCTTTGTGGGCATAAGAGACTTTTTAAAAACAAAACAAAAAATCTTACTGTATATAATTAAATATACATATTAAAATATATAATTCAAGTTTTTTACTTTCTAAAATATTTTAAAGTATTACAAATATTTTACAAGTATTGTATATTTAAAATAAATATAAATATTGTAAAATTATTATAGAAGTAGAAAGTATTCTAAAATATACAGTAATATAATTTTTAATTTGTATATGATAAGGTATAATGTGTTTTCAAATAATTAAAGTCTTAATATACACAAATGTGAGAGGTAATCTTTCAAAATAAAATTAAAATGGATTCTTTTTCGTTTTTTTACTTTTTATAAATATGATTTTAACAATAGGCATATTATGTAGTCTTTTTAAAATTAATGATTTATTAAAAATATACTGTTTTTTCAAAAAATTAAATACACAAAAGACTCAATATACACAAATATGATAATGCAGGGGCTTTTGGGAATGCATCCACAAATTTTTTGTTGATTCAGACTTTTTCATTTATGGTAGTTTTGTAGTTTTTTACTTTTACATTCATTTTTCAGTTAAAACAATACTTTATGCTGGGTAAAATATGGACCCTTTCTGGGTAGTTTTATTTAACTCAACTATTGCTTAAAAATTACTATATTTTTTGTTTAAAATGAACGCAAAATAGGTTGGAAATTAATTAATAATATAATATTATTAGTAATCAGTTAAATAAATAATTTTTAAATAATAAACATTTTTTTTACATTACTTATTAATAAATGTTCACCTTCTGATTATTGCTGATGCCTCTAGTAATTATGTGTCTGATTTTTAATTCACAACCTAATTTGGGTTCATTTTAAGCCAGCCATATAGTAATTTTTAATCAAAAGTTGAGTTAAATAAAACTACCTGGAGAGTTAGGTTAAACATTTAACCCAACCACTGGGTCGAAACAACCCAGTCGCTGGGTTTTGTCCATATGTAGCCCAGTATTTTTTAGAGTGTAGATGTAATAGCATGAGGAGATGTCATTACATGTGCCTAAATCCCTCCTCCAGGAGGGGCCCACAAGGGAGTGTATGAATTAGAGTTTGGGGTCAAATAGATCTCCTGGTGACTCTTTGTTATTTCCCATTGGTTAGATTTTAAAAGATGCACAAGCCAATCCCAGCCCATCCATCGCCTGCTGTGTGCATATGCCAATGAGGTGCTCGTGGGTGGGTTGACATCACTTTGAAATGTATGTGAGATTGATGTCACAGGACAAGTGAGAGCCAAGACCAAGCAGATTTCTCTGCTTGAAAGCAGATCCTGGTAGTAACTGGGTATATATTTTTTAATATTCTTTATTTATACAATATGTAAATGAAGTAGTTTTAATTAAAATCTTCTAGTCTCTATACATTATACATCCCTCTAGAATTTTAAGTAGACTATAATAAAGTTATAAATAAAGGAAGCTATTTTTCCTACCCCGTGTTTATGATGAATAGCTCTTATAATTTAATAGGTGCTAGTTCACATTTGCATGATTCAGAGGGTGATACATGAAGATGAATGCGCGAGATACATATGGAAAAGGTTGTTAGATCGTGTAGGCTTTTGAATTGCTTAGCGCTTTACAGCAAACGCACAGATGTTTATGGCCATGTGCTTGCATGAATGAAAGTATACTTGCAGAGGAAACGTTAAAGGAATAGTTCACCCAAAAATGAAACTCACACTCACGGCTATCAAATATGTGACACTGGACCACAAAACCATAGTCATAAGGGTCAGTTTTTTTTATTGAAATTTATACATAATCATTTATACTTTCTACTGATGTATGGTTTGTTAAGATGGGACAATATTTGGCAGAGATACAACTATTTGAAAATCAGGAATATGAGGGTGCAAAAAAAAAAAAAGAGAGAGAAAATTGCCTTTAAAGTTGTCCAAATGAAGTTCTTAGCAAAGCACATTACTAATCAAAAATTAAGTTTTTATATATTTACGGTAGGAAATTTACAATATATCTTCATGGAAAATGATCTTTACTTAATATCCTAATGATTTTTGACATAAAAGAAAAATCTATAATTTTGACCCATACAATTTATTTTTGACTATTGCTGCAAATATACCCATGCCAAGAGACTGGTTTTGTGGTCCAGGGTCACATATGTAGATGAGTTTGTTTGTTCATTGGAACAGATTTGGAGAAATGGAGCATTACATCACTTGGTCATCAATGCATCCTTTGCAGTGAATGGGTGCCGTCAGACTGAGAGTCCAAACAGATAAAAACATTACAGTAATTAGGTTGGCTTGAGAATCCTTTGAGACTCAATCAAGCTTCCCTTCTATGTACTATTTCTAATCCATTTATGCTAGCAACTTGCTAATCATACTAAAAACATGCTAGAAACATGCTAGCAAGATGCTAATCATGTCAAAAACATGCTAGCAACATGCTAGTAAGATGCTAATCATGTCAAAAACATGCTAGCAACATGCTAGTAAGATGCTAATCATGCTAGTAAGAAGCTAATCATGCTAGTAATATATTAATAATACTAGAAACATGCTAGTAACTTGCTAGTCACACTAGAAACATGCTAGTAACATGCTAATTATGCTAGAAACATGCTAGTAACTTGTTAGCCATGCTAGAAACATGCTAGCAACATGCTAGTAATTTGCTAATCATACTATAAACATGCTAGAAACATGCTAATCATGCTAGTAACATGCTAGTAAGACGCTAATTATGTTAAAACATGATAGTAACTTGCTAGTCATGCTAACTACATGCTAGTAACATGCTTATCATGCTAGTAACATGTTAATAATGTTAAAAACATGCTAGTGACTTGCAAATCATGCTAGAAACATACTAGCAACATGCTTATGCTAGCAACATGCTTATCATGCTAACAACATGCCAATCATGTTAGAAACAGACAATCAACATGCTAGTAACTTGCTAAACATGTTAGAAATATGCTAGCAACATGCTAATCTTGCTAGTAACATGTTAATCATGCTAGAAACAAGCTAGCAACATTCTAATAATGGTAGTAACTTGTTAGTCATGAACATGCTAAAACATGTTAAAACATGCTAACAGCATGCTAACAACATGCTAGTAACATGCTAATCATGTTAGAGATATGATAGTGACTTGCAAATCATGCAAGAAACATGCTAGTAACTTTCTTGTCATGGCAGAAACATCCTAGCAACATGCTACTCTTGTTACTAACATGTTAATCACGCTAGAAACAAGCTACCAACATGCTAATAACATGTTAATCATGCTAGCAACATGCTAGTAACAGGCTAGCAACATGTTAATGACATGCTAATCATGCTAGAAACATGCTAGCAATTTGTTAGCCATGCCAGAAACATGCAAGTAACATTATGCTAGTAACTTGTTAATCATGCTAAAAACATGCTAGTAACTTGCTGGTTATGCTAGAAACATGCTAGTAACATGCTAATCATGCTAACAACATTCTAATCATCTAATCTATCTATATAAATTTTAAAACGTCAAGCTTTTACAGCTACTTTAAACTTTCAGGCTCAAGCCAACCTTTTGTCAAGACAAACTTTTTATCTAGTTCACAAGTAATCAACACCATTCCAGTCCATCAGTTAACATCTTGTGAAGTGAAAGTTGCATGTTTTTTTTTGTTTGTTTTGTTTTGTTTTGTTTTTTTTTTTGTTAAGAAATAAATCCATCATTAAACCATTTTTAATTTTAAACAGCATTATTATGGACTCATGTTTTGGTCAAGGGTGACTGTTTAAATATAAAAAATGCCTTAATGATGTCATTTGTTTCTTACAAACACAACTTTTTGCTTCACAAGATGTTAATTGATGCATTGGATTTGTGTGGGTTACTTGTGGATTATTGTGATGTTTTTTATCAGCTGTTTGGACTCTCATTCTGACGGCACCCATTCACTACAGCTCCATTGTTGAGCAAGTGATGTAATGCTAAATCTCTCCAAACTTGTTCTGATGAGAAACACACTCATCTACACCTTGGATTGCCTGAATGTGAGTAAATAAAAAAAGCCAACTTTTCATTTAAAATGATCAGTGACTTCAGAAATAGTCACTGCTGACTCTTAACCAGCATCTGAGAACAAAACAACCACTCATAATGCAGTTTAGTGTCATCCATGTAGCATCTGTATGTAAATCACAAATGTACCACCATTCTTTTTAAAACTTTCTTTTGTATTCATGGCTTTGAATATGTTTTTTTTTTTTCCACTAAATTCAAAGATTGAAATGCAACGATCCCATGCTTCTCATGAATATATAAGCAGCCGAACGAGAGGTCCAGGCGTGGAGGTTTTGTCCAGCGGTGACTATTGACCAGCGGGGATGAATGTGAGTGGGAGGGTCACGTGGCCCCTTTGATTGATAGATGCTCATTAATTGGAAAGGGTGTGGGATTTTTTACTGCATTCTTCCGAGACTCAGCCCTGAGAGAAAGCCGGCTGTCGGCTCAGCTCTGGGTACGGCGTGTACTTGTTGCAAACTGCACCTTGGCAGCAGAAATCGGGTGAGAGAGAGACTGAAAAAGAGCCTGAGAGAGAGAGAGGACAGATAGAGATAGAGAGAGAGAGGTGCTGCATTTCACAACAACAGCCACAGAGTGAAAAGATTTCATAACCACTATCTGGCAGTGAGAGAAATGCAAACGCTTCTAAATAAACAAAGTGAGCAGCAGTTATTTGACCGTTCATTGCAGTTTCACATGTCATTCCATTGAAATACATATTTGCATATAAGTGGAAAGATGTACAGATAGTGAAAAGTTGCACTGCATCAGTCTACATAACATTAGCTACATAATTTATGCTTGCATGGAAATGCATTGACACCTGAGACATACTTGAGATTCTGCCTGGGTTATTCAGGTACAAACATTCAGGATGTTTCTCTTCTGTGATGTTGTAAGTGAGTTATGGGATGGCTTTTAAACAGTTGAGACAGGATTTGCGAGTTGTGTCTGTTATAGCCTATGGACACTTCTTCTTTCCAACACATAAAAAAAACAAAAGAGGAAGCACAGCATCGTATTCATAACCTTGTTTTTAACGTGCGTTCATTGCTCAGGTTTTGCATGCACTTTGCAGATCAAATGTCCCCACAAGAATAGTAAAAACCTGACATCCCCTACATGACATTGTGGAGACCAGGCCAACTGTCCCCGTGAGGAAAACATCTTAATGAAGAATAAACATTAAAATTGTCCTACTAAAAAAAAAGTAATTTACTCACCCTCATGTTATCCAAGATGTTAATGTCTTTCTTTTTTCAGTCGAAAAGAAATTAAGGTTTTTGAGAAAAATATTCCAGGATTTTTCTCCATGTAGTGGACTTCAATTGGGATAAACGGGTTGAAGGTCCAAATTACAGTTTCAATGCAGCTTCTAGCGGCTCTACACGATCCCATCTGAGGAATAAAGGTCTTATCTAGTGAAACGATTGGCCATTTTCTAAAACAATATAAAAATTTATCCACAAATGCTCATCTTGCACTAGTTCAACTTCACTCATTACGTAATCATGTTGGAAAGATCACGCGTGACGTAGGCGGAAGTACCGACCCAGTGTTTACAAAGCAAATGTGTAAAGGAAGTCAAACACCCTTTACAAAAAAAGGTAAAACAACAATGTCAGATGATTTTGAAGTTGGAGGAGAAAATGAGATGCAGTGTTTCGCCCTACCCTAGCCAGCCGAAGAACTAACCACGTGTGAGCTTTCAACGTGATCTCGTGATAATTTGTATGTATTTTATGTAAAATGTGGTTCTACAAAACGTACATTTACTTACATTTTACAGACACTAAAACGTACAATACTGATGTATTTACAGCATCTAAACATACAAATACTTACATATTTTCAGCATCTAAATGTACAATACAGATATACTGATGACACCTAAAAATAAATCCTTATGAATATTAAATGAGTCCAGCGATCGTAAGCAGCAGCAATATACCAGCCAGGGTTGCCAGGTTTTCACAACAAAACCCGCCCAATGCTACTCAAAACTAGCATAAAAGTCCAATCGTGTTTCGAGGGGGTCCCCTGGTAAAAATCACGTTCCAGGGGCTAAAATACACGATTTGTGTTGGGGTTCCTCTGGAAAAATTAGCATTCCAGGGGCTGAATATTACGTTATTGGGGTCGCTTCAACCCGCAGACATGAAAAACAACCAGCAGCAAAAGTATGAAAGTAGCCCAATTCCGTGGGAAAACAGCGGACCTGGCAACACTGATACCCATGCTAACGTGCTCTTTACAAATTCAAATGTTGCCACTTAGGCTCTCGCCTGCTTCGTTACAGATTGCGACATGCCATGTTTCTGGTGAGGTGTGTTTAAATAATGCTCGCTTTCACGGAATGGAGCAGGATAATAATCTGCATAATATTTTCAGTGATTAAAGGGTTACTCCACCCCAAATTTTAAATTTTGTCATTAATCACTTACCCCCATGTCATTCCAAACCCGTAAAAGCTTTGTTCGTCTTCGAAACACAATTTAAGATATTTTGGATGAAAACTGGGAGGCTCGTGACTGTCCCATTGACTGCCAGGTAAATACCACTGTCAAGACCCAGAAAAGTATGAAAAACATCGTCAAAATAGTCCATCTGCCATCAGTGGTTCAATCTGAATTTTATGAAGTGACGAGAATACTTAAAAAAAAAAAAAAAAAAAGATTTTATTTAACCATTTCGTCTCCTCCGCGTCAGCATAGCGCCATTTTGCAGAGTATCCGCTGGATGCAAACTGCATATGCTGTTCTGTGTCAGCTGCACTACACAGATACATTTTCTTCGTATATTTACGCTTTGAATTGAACAAAAACAGCGTATCTGGTGTACACAGTTTGCGTCCAGCGGATACTCTCCAAAATGGCGCTGTGCTGACGCGGAGGAGACGAATTGTTGAATAAAATAGTTTTGTTTTTTTCTTGGCGTACGAAAAGTATTCTCATTGCTTCATAAAATTCAAATTGAACCACTGATGGCAGATGGACTATTTTGACAATGTCTTTCATACTTTCCTGGGTCTTGACAGTGGTGTTTACCTAGCAGTCAATGGGACAGTCACAAGCAGTGTTGGGGAAAGTTACTTTTAAAAGTAATGCATTACAATTTTGCATTACTCCCTGTAAAAGTAACTAGTTACATTACTTAGTTACTTTTTTATGGAAAGTAATGCGTTACGTTACTTTTGCGTTACTTTTTAAATCTGGGCAGGGCTTGCTTCTTTGCAATATATTCTTTTTAATATAAAACAATTCTAATGTAAAAGCCCTTTTACAACAAAAGTGAAATGAATTCACCTCAGGCTGAAAGAAAAGTACATTTATGCAGGAGATCACTCTTTTTGGGGTGGAGTAACCCTTTAACAATTTAAATTCTGTTCTGCATACAAATCTACCAAATTCTGCCAGAGAGGACTGCGGCTGCAGCACATCGTCATTTGGACTGCTTTTGGTACTGCTTTTGACATTTTTGCAATAAATAAATGCTTATGTTTAAATGACTAAATGAATAAATGATTCTGATTGCGCTTTTTTTTTTGTCTGTCTTATGCACTTATGTTTTTCTTTATACTGTACAGAAAGAGTTATGGTTAGGTTTAGAGGTAGGAGTAAGATTAGCGTCTATAGATTTTTTTAATGCTATATTGTTACCTAAATGGTCATTTCCTTGCATATTTCAGTCGATTACATTTTATTTCCTTTTATATTTGATTTAAAATGGGTAGGTTTAGGTTTGGGGGTATGTTAAGGAGTTTAACAATCTAAATCGCTTATTAATAAAATGACAAAAATGCATTGATACGAATATCTTAATGATATAAAAGATATGTAAATATTTTACTTTTTTAGCTAAAAATCCGTAGCGATCTGTACGTTTTAAACATTGAAAAATGTCTAAATTGTTCATTTCAGCATCAATAAAATCATACAAAAATGTATGTTTTGTGCTTGTAAAACGGTATTAATGTTACTTATTAATAGCTACGTATAAACAATGAGACCAGGCTGGAGCTTTCCAACATGATTAAGTACTGTGTGAAGTCATAGTTGCGCATCGCAGAGCTACATAAGCATTTGTGGTTAAAAAGTATACAAATTTTTACATTTTTTTAGAAAATGACCAATCGATTCAGTAGATAAGACCCTTATTCCTCGGTTAGGATCGCGTAGAGCCCTTTGAAGCTTCAGTGAAACTGCAATTTAGACCTTTAGCCCATTGATCCCCATTTTAGTCCACTATATGGAGAAAAATCCTGGAATTTTTCCTTAAAAACCTTAATTTCTTTTTGACTGAAGAAAGAAAAACATGAACATCTGGAAGTAAACGAATCCTTTAAATAAAACATAATAAATAAGTAAATGAATGAATGAATGAATAAACAAGTTGTGAGTATTATAAAAACAAAAATATGTTTTGGCAGAAGTGTTAAATGAGTGACCCATCATCTTCCATTGTAAGGGTACTTCTGTCAACACATATTTTGTCATCATTCAAAAGAGGTGAATTGGTTATATTTTTCAGTGCATTTTTGTTGTATATGTATAATACATTTTTAATTTAGAGCCACTACAGCCTTTCCTCATCCAGTCTTTTCTTGTATTTGTCTCTAGGCGTACATTTTGTTTCCTTTTGTGTTTCAACTCAGCAGTCAACAACACCCACCATCTGCATTTGAATACAGACTGCTTCTCACACTGCTGAACACTTGCGACGGGGAGACTTTGCTCACACGTTTCTAAGGTTGTACATGTTCATGCTTGTAAAGCCTAGGATACATGACTTTCGCCAAGATTCTTGCCCCGATTTACAGTTTAGAAAAGTTGCTGCTCTTTGCCAAAAGTCAGAGCAGATTTGAGCTGACAGTCACCCGTCTCCTTGTTTGGAACAGTTTGAAAGTCTGGTAGTGTGTGATCCTCAGTCATTCAGTGTATGATGTCTAGTTTTCCCTTTGTAACTGTTTACGAAGTCAGTAAGTGTATGATGCCTAGCATTTTAAAATCTGTTCAGAAAACTTGTGTAGTGTATTCCAGCCTTAAGAAACAGTTTTGTTTCTAGATATAATTGACTATGCATGTATGTAAGAGTATACAGTACGGCATGATTCCAAAGCCGTCTCTTCCATATCCTTGTTCAGGCTGGTCCCCGCTCATCCCCACCCACTCATCACTGAGATCTTCTGCTGGCTCTGCAATCTTGGTCTTTGCAGTGTGCCAGACAGTTGCCCACCCACCTGCTTACACACACGGATTTACATGTACAAATTAAGCACTTGAACATACTCACATCTTATTAGAGGCATACCATATAATTTGACTGTGAAATCACTGGTTTGACTCGAAAGGGATAGTTCAGCCAAAAATGAATGTTTTGTCAGTATTACAAACCTGTATGCTGTTATTTTTTTTCTGCTGAAAACAAACAGAGAAAATGTTAAAAACAAAACAGATTAAAAGAATTATTTAAAAGAACTATTATATTTCCACATTAAATTATGACATTAAGTTTAATCATGTTGGCTGGATTCAGGCTGATTCTATTGGAGTTATCACACTCACATGAAACCAATATGATTTTCCTCAGAGCCAAACTTGGCTACATTACTCTGTAATGTAAGTTTGAAAATGTTCTTTAAAATACGTATGTTCTAACGAATTGTTAATGGATTTATGTTACTTTTTTTTTTTTTGTTTTACTTTTTTTCCATTCTCTTTTTGTATGATTCTTTCTTTCTTTCTTTCTTTTTTTTTGGCGAGCTGTCCCTTTAATTAGTTTTTTTTATTAATATGTAAATATGAATATAATTAATAGAAAATAATATAAGTAATATAATATATTAATGTAATTATTATAATTTATATCATCAATTCAATTCGATATCAATTCATATAATCTCAAAGCATAACTTTAATTTTTTTTTTTTTTGCATATAATTACAATAAATTCATATAATCACATTTTAATCGCAAAAAATTGGGCTGAGGAATCACCCTCAAACTATAACTTTACCTTTTAATTTTCTTTTTTTTTTGTTTGTTTGTTTTTTTTGGTGAGCTATTCCATTTTTTTTTTTTTCTCAGATTTTTCATTAATATGTGAATATTTTTTAGTGAAATCAGTGATACTCTGAAAGAATCTGAAGTCCATATTAATAAAAAACTAATTAAAGAGATAGCTCACCTAAACATGTAAAAAAAAAAAAGAAAAAGTTCTTTCTAAAGCTACATTTTGTAATGTCTACGGCTTTAAACTTTTGATAGATTATATATATATGAGATAGCTGAGAAATCACACTCAAAACATAACTTTAATTTTTCATTTTCTTTTTTTTCCATTTTCTTTTTTTCTTTTTCATTTTTTTTGTGAGCTATCCCTTTATTTTTTTCTTCAGATTTTTTTATTAATATGTAAATATTACATTTTTTTGTGAAATTCTACACTGAATCTGAAAAAAAAAAAACAATCCATATTAATAAAGAACTAATTAAAGGGATAGCGCACCCAAAATAAATACATAAATAAATAAATAGATAAATAAATAAATGTTGCCCTTTTGTAATGTCTACTTAATGCTTATCTCAATTAACACAAACAATGGCTTTAAATTATCCTTTGATATATATATAAAACAGATAACTCGAGTTTTTAAATTTTAAAAAATCATGTTTTTTTATTATGTTATCATTTTTTAGTGTGTTTCATTGTGTTAGTTAGCTGTATTTTTTTGTTATATTTTAGCTAATCAAAATAACCCAACCGCAGTTTGATTGAGATTAACTGGAATGCAAAATGAAAAAACATGATTTTTGAAAATTGTTAAAAATAGAGTTATCTGTTTTTGCAAATGAACTCTCTCTCTCTCTCTCTCTATATATATATATAGTTTATGGTTCTTTTATGAGGGTTTTTTTTTTTTTTTTTTTAAATATAGTCTACATTACATGTGTTTGTGTACGATATGGGCTTTAAAAAAAAAGAACAGGAAGGAATTTGAGACAGAGATTGGGTTAAATGACATCCCCTGGTGCATCTGTACATGATAGGAATCTCTCTACTCCTGATCACCTCCTCAGCATTCCTGGAAATCCATGCAGCAGCCAAAAAGAATGATCACATCATTGATCTGATGCCATCTTCGTTTGATCATACAGACCGCAGTTCATTTACAAATGGATTGCAGACATCCTCATGCGACCTGACAAAATTAATCAAACTGCCAGCAGAAAGCCACAAAACCACAAAGGTCAGAATAACTTTCATTAACAACCCAGATTCCGCATCTAGAAATCTTACACTGGTAATATGAGTGAAGGTCAAGGATATGATTATAAAATAGCAAACCGGTGCCCAGAGCCTCACAATTTAATCGGTAAACACAATGACTCATACAAGCTTCAAAATCCCCCCAAAAAACAAGATGTATGGCCATCTTTGCCTGCATAAAGGCAAGTTAACTTAAAATTAATATTGTAATCATTTACTTGCCTCCTATTTACATTTACTCATTAAGCAGACACTTTAATCCAAATGAGTAATATCACAAGCAATTTATCACACAAGAAGCCAACAATGTTTGTAAACCTCTTATTTCCCATTTACTCCCTGGATAATCTCATGTGTCCCTTTTTACAGCTGACTGGATAAATAGCCATTCCATCCAGCAGAGGAACGGCCTTTCAACAGCGGCCTACTGGAATGCAGCGGGTGTTAACAGAGAAGCTGCACATCCTGGCCTACAGTCTGCTCAAAATCAAGATTAGCATGCTTTCACAAAGAGCAGCGTTGAGCCGGGATGGTCCAGATGACCCAACATGACCTGTAGACAGAGACGCCCTCATCAAAGAGCAGGACCCTTGTATATCAACACTGCACACAAAGGCAGAGGAATCTGGCGTCTGAATGCAGTGTGCACAAACATCAGCTCTATGTCAGTTTGTAACAAAGCACTACCTGAGAAATGTTACATTTTCTAAAGAAGTGGATATAAAGTTGAGGTCAAAAGTTTATATACACCCTGCAGAATCTGCAAAATGTTAATTATTTTACTAAAATAAGAGGGATCATGCAAAATGCATGTTATTTTTTATTTAGTACTGACATGAATAAGATATTTCACATAAAAGATGTTTACATATAGTCCACAAGAGGAAATAGTAGTTAAATTTATAAAAATAACCCCGTTCAAAAGTTTACATGTGCTTGATTCTTAATACTGTGTTGTTACCTGAATGATCCACAGCTGTTTTTTTGTTTAGTGATAGTTGTTTATGAGTTCCTCATTTGTCCTGAACAGTTTAACTGCCTGCTGTTCTTCAAAAAAATCCCTCAGGTCCCACAAATTCTTTGTTTTTTTCAGCATTTTGTGTATATGAACCCTTTCCAACAATGACTGTATGATTCTGAGATCCATCTTTTCACACTGAGGACAATTGAGGGACTCATATGCAACTATTACAGAAGGTTCAAACGCTCACTGATGTTTCAGAAGAAAGCACAATGCATTAAGAGCCAGGTGTGTAAACTTTTGAAACTTTTGAATGTGTACATTTTCACACATAAATATCTTTTTACCACCTAAATATCTTTTTTTTTTAATCTAGTACGGCCCTTCGGAAGCTACAGAAGGAAACGCGATGCATTAAGAGCCAAGGGAGTGAAAACTTTTTTAAAGATCAGGGTAAATTTAACTTATTTTGTCTTCTGGGAAACATGTAAGTATCTTCTGTAGCTTCTGAAGAGCAGTACTAAATTAAAAGAAATATGATATTTAGGGACAATTAGAAAAATGTACATATAATGATCAAAAGTATAATACATTGTGTTTCCTTCTGGAGCATCAGTGAGTGTTTGAACCTTCTGTTATAGTTGTGTACGAGTCCCTCAATTGCCCTCAATGTGAAAAAATGGATCTCAAAATCATACGGTCATTGTTGGAAAGGGTTCAAATGGACAAAAATGGTGAAAACCAAAGAATGTGTGGGACCTGAAGGATTTTTATGAAGAATAGCAGGCTGTTCAGGACAAGGGACTCATGAACAACTATCACTAAACAAAAAAAAAAAAACAAACAAACAAAAAAAAAAAACAATACAGCTGTGAATCATCCAGGTAACGACAAAGTATTAAGAAACAAGGGGGTGTAAACTTTTGAATAGGGTTATTTTTATAAATTCAGCTATTATTTTCTCTTGTGGACTAGATGTAAATGTTTTTTTTTTTTTTTTGTGAAATATCTTATTCAGGTCAGTACTAAATAAAAAATTAACATAATTAAAATAATTAACATTTTACAGATTCTGCAAGGTGTATGTAAACTTTTGACCTCAACTGTATAGGGATGTCCTGCTGGCCACAGGGCCAGTTGCAAAGTGCTTTTAACCAGTTTAAGCCAAGCATTTTGTGAATTTAGTTGTGTAGCTGGATGAGTGTGATAAGGCTTTATTAAAATAACTAGAATGACTTGCATAAACTAATGACTAAGCATAAATGAAAACTTAATAAAAATGATAAACAAATCAGTGATGTTTTGCAGAGATTTTGAGATACTCTTGTAATTTACATGATAAATTATTTGTCGTAAATAAGGTACCACCGGTACTGAGTGTTACTCACGTAGCTGAATTTTATATTTATATCTTGAACAATCTGTTCTTCAAGACAGTAATAAACATTTATAAATCAAATTAAATAGGAATAAATGAAGTATTATTAAATCTTGCTATTATTACTATTTTTTTCAATTAAAATGCCTGTTTTGACAAAAAGTTTTTTTTTAATCTTTTATGAAATATATGATTAGTAAGATTTCATTTCTACAATTAATATTAGCTGTTTAATGCTTTATAATAATAATAATAATTAAAAAAAAGTCCCATGGGGATATGATTAGTTGGTTAGTTAGGAAGTTAGTTAGTAAGTGCCGAACAAATGTAAGTGCATCGAAAGCATACTTTAAATACTGACTTCATATAAAAAAGATCAATCCTCACAAAAAAAAAATATAGGGATTCCATGTGAGAATATTTATGATTGAAAATTTTAATATTACAGGAGAAGTTCACTTCCAGAATAGAAATTTCCTAATAATTTACTCACCACTTTGTCATTCAAGATGTTCATGTCTTTAAAATTTGAGGAAAACATTCCAGGATTTTCTCCATATAGTGGACTTCAGTGGGGACCAACAGGTTGAAGGACCAAATTGCAGTTTCAACGCTGCTTCAAAGGGCTCTACACGATCCCAGCCAAGGGTCTTATCTAGCGAAACGATCAGTCATTTTCTAAAAAAAAAAGTATATACTTTTAAATCACAAATGCTCATCTTGCACCAGCCCAACCTTGCACATTACGTAATGATGTTGGAAAGGTAACATATGAAGTAGGTGAAAGTACAGACCCAGTGTTTACAAAGTGAATATGCAAAGAAAGTCAAACTCCCTTTACAAAAAAAATGTAAAACAATTACGTCAGATGATTGTGAAGTTAGAAAATTAGATCTTGTTCCATAAGATTTCCCACAGTCTGCTGGTTTATGTAATAAAAATTACTTAAAAGAAGGTAAAACACAGTAAATTTGGTCTCTCATTTTAGTTGCAACCACAAGTTCATGTTCTTAACAAGGGCACAGACATTTTTACAGTTGAAAGAAACATTATGACATAATCTCCTCTTAACTGTGTTTCTGGTGCATTTTTTGCTTACCCTTCAAATTAGAATGAGAATACTTTCCAGCTGACCCCTCCTTTGTTTAAGTTTGAGGGTTGCCTTCATTGTAATACAGTCCAAGCACAGCTAGGCCAAAGAAAACAGCTGTTGCCTTGCCAGAAGACTATTGCTTCCTCTGTCTTTGCTCACAGTGGGATAAAACAACTGTTTAGTTGCCAGAGACTCAATCATTACATAGGGGAAATGTGTGTGTGTGTGTGTGTGCGCGTGTGTGTCTGTGTGCATGCAGCCATGGTTGTGTTTGCATTTTAGCAAGGAGGATCAAAGGACAATAATCTACATTACACCAAAATAGTTGCAAATTGCTGTTCTAAAAACAGTCAGCCACGCAGGGGGTCCTGACTGGAAGTGGCTTATCTTCTAATTGGATGAGAACATCCCTGGACCTTGGTATTTTTAGTGCAGACAAATAAAATTAAGACAGACATTTCAAAACAAAAAGATACTAGACAGAAAGATAACAACTGAAACTCTATTTTATTTGTGAACTTATGTTCAGCTATTCTTTTTAATAGTTAACTTAAGTCATCAAAGCTCGTAAATATTGGTCACACAGAGATTTACTTTAAATTTCACCAAGCTGATTACTCACCAAAGCTCCCACAGATCATATTTTTATGCCATTTAAGTCTTATTTTGACGTAAAAACGTGGCTATATTTAAGCGTGTGCGTTGTTTACTTAGTTTTTAATTAGTCTTCCTATTAATGCCATTTTATTTTCTTTCAGACTGATTTGCAAGCACGGAACGTACACAAATACAAGAGGCGGGATTTATCGCATTAACCAATCAAAGCCGATCATAACCAGCCATTTCCAATCATGTCGCAGGCTTCAGAGGGTGTGTTAAAACTCATTGGGTTTAGGTTTAGTGAAGGCGAGAGAGACGCGGACTCGCGCTGTAACTTTACCTGCTGGTGTCGCTGTTGGACAATGCGTCTTTAGAAAAACAAGTCATTTATACGCTTTTTAATGTTATATTTTGTAATATTTGCGTTGTTTTCATTTTTTACTATTTCTTCTCATCCAGGCACTGCCTCCCTTGCCTCCTCGGAGGAAACGCCCCTGATAGATTTTTTTTGTGAAAGTTGTTCATGAGTCCCTTGTTTGTCCTGAACAGTTAAACTGCCCACTGTTCTTCAGAAAAATCCTTCAGGTCCTACAAATTCTTTGGTTTTTCAGTATTTTTGTGTATTGAACCGTTTCCAACCATGACTATGATTTTGAGATCCATCTTTTCACACTGAGGACAACTGAGGGACTCAACTATTACAGAAGGCTCAAAAGCTCACTGATGCTCCAGAAGGAAACATAATGCATTAAGAGTCGGGGGGTGAAAACTTTTTGAATTTGAAGATCAGAGTAAATTTAACTTATTTTGTCTTCTGGGAAACATGTAAGTATCTTCTGTAGCTTCTGAAGGGCAGTACTAAATGAAAAAATATATATATATATATTTAGGTAAAATCATAAAAATGTACACATCTTCATTTTGTTCAAATGTTTACACCCCCATCTCTTAAAGCACCGTTTTTCTTCTGAAGCATGAGTGAGCGTTTGAACATTCTGTAATAGTTGCATATGAGTCCCTCAGTTGTCCTTAGTGTCAAAAGATGGGTCTCAAAATTATACAGTAATTGTTGGAAAGAGTTCAAATACACAAAAATGCTGAAAAACCAAAGAATTTGTGGGACCTGAAGGATTTTTTCTGAAGAACAGCAGGCAGTTTAACTGTGCACGAACTCATGAACAACTATCACCTAAAACACAGCTGTGGATCATTCAGATAACAACACAGTATTAAGAATCAAGTGTATGTAAACTTTTGAACATTTTTACAAATTCAACTATTATTTTCTCTTGTGGACTAGATGTAAATGTCTTTTATGTGAAATATCTTATTCAGCTCTGTACTAAATAAAAAAATAGCATGCATTTTGTATGATCCCTCTGATTTTGGTAAAATAATTAACATTTTGCAGATTCTGCAAGGTGTATGTAAACTATTGACCTCAACTGTAGATGATAGATAGATAGATAGATACATAGATAGGTAGACAGACAGACAGATAGATGTGTGACAAGTAATTCACTAGTCATTCCTTAACACGTCATTGTCTGATTAACATCATCTTAACATTCATGAGTGATGTGAGTCTCTGGAGAGGATGAATAAAACTCATGAATAGTGGAGTCAGTGAAGCTTTCTACATTGTTTTTCGTGCTCTTCTGTGACAATCTCACTGTTTTGAAAACACCCCACAATCTGTTGCACTATTTGCGATATTCATTATAGCCTGAGAGAATGACGGGCCCTTTGGCCTTTCAAACAACCAGTGGAGCTTCTCCATCTCCTCCCATGGCCTGCCTCTATTTCAGAGTCCCAACATTCGCATCTGAGTCCCAACAATGGTTAACACTGACAACACCGTCGTTCCCACCCAAGAGCCCTCCAGGTTAACTCAAGCTGAAGATACCTCAACTCATCCACCCACAAAAACCCTCTTCATTGTCTTTCCAGCATATGTTTGAGAAACAGTGAGGAGCAGAGGGCATTGTTGGCTTCAGGGAGAAGTCAAGCGGGGCACATTAGCACATTAGCAGCCAGTCACCCCAGAGAGATGGGCCACCTCAGGAGGAGAGGGTGGGGCCGTGGGGCAGACCACTCTACAGGAATTCAAGACATCCATACAATCCTCTGCATTGATCTATCGATCCCAGTCCCAGAATGCTCTCTCAAAACAAAGCCTTCCAATAGCCAATCTTGACCCATGGTGAAGCACTCAAGCCTACACCTCCTCCAAAAGCCCTGACCAGCCTTTTCCAGGAATGTCGTTACAGGCCGTAGGGAGGCCCTGTACATCAATGATGCAGGAGGACTGATGTCATGCATCTTGTGGGACACCAATCAATCACTCGGTAATAGCCCAATAAATGCAAATATGGGGTTGTGGATTGGGGGATGGATGGAGCCTTCTTACGCTACTCCAGAAGATCAGGGCTTTTATTAAAGAAATGTTCTTGATTTTATCCCAAGAAATTGTTAGAAAGTTGATTCCCATTGTTGCTCACCAGTTTGTCTCTATAAGTAAGGTCCTTAACCTCAGTTACTCCAGTGGGACGCAATTAGCGTACTCTAAGGCAGTGTTGCCAAGTCCACAATATTCCTGCGGAATTGGGCTACACTGCAAAAAATGCTTTTCTTACTTATATTTTTTTTGTCTTGTTTCCAGCCAAAATATCTAAAAATTCTTAAATCAAGAAGGATTTCTAGACAAGTAAAAACTATTGTCTTGTATTCAGAAAAAAGAAGTCAAAATTAAGTGAGTTTTTGCTTGAAACAAACAAACAAAATCTGCCAATGGGGTAAGCAAAATAATTTTGTTTTCTGCTTGAAATAAGATTAATTTGCTTACCCCATTGGCAGATTTTTTTGCTTGTTCTAAGCAAAAACTCACTTAATTTTGACTTATTTTTTCTGAAAACAATATAATAAATTTTACTTATTATATTTACTGAATTTTTAGATATTTTGGCTGGAAACAAGACAAAAAAATATAAGTAAGAAAAGCATTTTTTGCAGTGTACTTTAACACTGTTGCTGCGGGTTGTTTTTAATCTCCGTGGGTTGAAGTGACCCCAATAACGTCATATTTAGCCTATTTAGAATGTGAATATATCAGAGGAGCCTCACCAAAAAACTTTTATTTTACACACCGGAACACAATTTTTAACGGGGACGCCTTCGAAATGCGTTTGGGTTAGTTTTGGGCAAGTTTTGATTAGCAGTTGGGCAGGTTTTGTTGTGAAAACCTGGCAACCCTGCTGTAAGATGAACTTAAGCATGGGTGAAAAGGTCTAGGCCATTTTTTGGTGTTAGTGAAGCCTTTTTCGTTATTCTTGTGCTATGTTGACAAATCATTTTTGGAGTATGAGCAAATAATCACTATTATTAGCATTGCTCATACTTGGATTTAGGGTTAGGTAGAATTTGTGTTTGTGCTACAGACATGAATGAATGATCTCAAATCAAGCACACTACCTTTAAAAAACTGGGATCAGGAATATTTTTTTAAAAGGAAATTATGCATTAAATTTATTAAAAGTGACACTAAAGACATTTATAATGTTACTACACCAAATAAATGCTGTTTGAACTTTTGACTCATCAGTGGATCCTGAAAATTGTATCTGCCAAATATATGAACAGTTTTCAACAGTGATAATAGTTAAAAATGTTTTTTGAGCAGCAAATCGGCGTATTAGAATGAGTTCTGAAGGATCATGTGACACTGATTGGAGCAATGATGCTGAAAATTCAGCTTTGCATCATAGGAATACATTAAATTTTAAAATATATTGACATAGAAAGCAGTTATTTTAAATAGTAAAAATATTTCGCAATTTTACTGTATTTTTAATCAAATAAAGCAGCCTAGGTGAGCATAAGAAAACTTTAAAACACTGAAAAAAGTTCCCAACCCAAAACTTTTGAACAGTAGTCTAGTTTCTTAAAGGTACAGTTCACCCAAAAATGAAAACTTCCGCATGATCTAGGTGTATATGACTTTTATAGTTATATAAAAAAAAGTATTGTGGCTCTTCCAAGCTTTATAATGGCAATGAATGGCTGTTGAGATTTTGAAGTCCAATAAAGTGGATCCATCCATCATAAAAAGTGCTCCACACGGCTCCGGGGGGTTAAATAAAGACCTTCTGAAATAAATCGATGTGTTTGTGTAAGAAAATCTAGTGACCACCTAAAATACTTTATCAGTTGTAAAGAAATGTACACTTTGGCAACATCACTCGCAGCTTCATTAAAGTAACTTAATTCAGAAAGCAGTTTCGTACTTGTGTGTGTATCAATCACAGCGCAAAAAAAGCACCACTTGCTCAACAAGTTATTTATTGGCTGACGAAAAAGTCTTGATTCAGACAGACACTCATTGAAAGCAAATTATTATTGCGCTGCTAATGACTCCCAGGCCGCTATAGAGAGCAGCTAGCGTGATCAATCAGCTACATGCGGCTCCACCAACTCTCAGCTCAATACTGATCAATGCTCTCTAATAAGTATCAATAAATCACAGTCCTGACGGCTTACTGGCTGAATCCAGTATCAATATCATTCAATTGACTCTAATGAATATCCATACACAGCAGCAAAGTGCTAAATGAAGAAACAATGAGCAGATGCTGAGTAAGCACTAAACAGAAACAGTCCTCACAAAGACAGTAAATCTTTCTTTGTTCAATCCATGTTGAATTTATGGCATAAAGCTAAAATAAGCACACAAATAAATCAGCCCAGTGGATTGCTCGGTTCTGCATAAAGTACTTCTGATGTGTTGCTATTGGATGCTTTTAGATGTATCAACAGGATGAGACATGAAGGATATCGTCTTTGTCTGCAAGGGTGTACACACACACACACACACACACACACGCACACACAAAGGAATCAAAGTGCTGATGTTCAGCAATCTGCTCATGTTTTAAGTCGTTTTAGGAAACGGTGTAATTGTGTCTCACATCCTACTACTGATGTGTATGTGTGTGTGTTTTTCCTGTCTCTGTGTAATTAAAATGAAAATAAAAACATACAGATAATGAGCACAGTCTGATTTTTTTTTGCTAGATTTATCTTTAACTGAAGCGTGTAATGCAAAAATGTATATACAAATGTATTTTATTTTTAAAAATATTTAAAAATATATTTATGGCAGTTTACGTGTCTATTATTCCATTGAATATGTGTAATAGGCTACAAAAAATAAAAATAATAAAAAAAAGGATCAAACTTTTCTCCAAAAAAAATAACGACTTGATCTTTCCAAAGTAATATTTGAAGAAGTGAGCTCATTACATAAATTTGGACCACTGACTAGTGTTTCAATATTCTTACTTACATTGTTAATTTCAAAGTCAATGCTTTGTTATGGGGTAGGAAAATTTACCAAAATGAAATAATTTTAAAAGTGAGTGGAGACATTAAAGCTGTCACTAAAGATTATTTTGGTAATCGAGTAATCAGTCTATTATTCTGAAGATGAACTGAGTAATATAATTATAAATATTTGTTTGAGGTAATAAAAATGGACCTAAGCAAACAATAGCCTTTAGAATTACTTAAAATACATATATAATAGCAATGAGGCAATAATAATTCGTTCAAATAAAGTAGCAAAAGCAAGTAATCATATGGTTTTATTGAACAAAACTGTTAAAATGCATAATGTATTATAAACAATAGAACTAACGTACATTATTCATTATAACAAACGCCTGCAGAGGGCGCCAACGGCCTGACGATTGTTTTCACACTTTACTGCGCATCTAATCCTTGTTTAATATTGACTAAACAACATTTCATTCAAATGTCCACTTCTTTAATCTTTAATATTTGGCCATTTCTTTAGGACAGAATTGCTACTGCCACTTTAATTTCTTGAATATGTGGATATCAAAACATGTAAACTCAGAGTGAGGGTTTGAGCTTTTTTTTTAAATCACAATGAACAGTTAGCATATTGACAAAGATACCGATGAATTCACCTGTTTGCGTCGGTTTATAAATGATTTACCTTACAAATCTGATGAAATAGCGCACATTGCGTTCCCAGATGAATGTTATAATAAACCCAAACTCACAGCAATATGCAGAGATGGAGTTTGAGACGCTCCACATATGTAAATGATAACAGTTCGGTGGAGCAGCATTTTCTGTGAATGGAGATGCTCTGACACACACTTACATAACCTACATGCATGTAAATAATTAAAGCACATATATTGATCCTGCATCACACATATATGTATTTAACTGAATTTTAGCGTTTGAGAATTCACAATAGCATTATGCGTATGATGTTTAAATGGGTTTATTATAGCAGCCTTGTAAAACGTCTGTGGTCACCCTGGTGAAAAAACCAGCATATGCTGGTAGGTATGTTTTGAAGCTGGAATGCTGGTTAGGTAGGTTTTGATGCTGGTTTAAGCTGGTCCTTTGCTGGTTTATGCTGGTCTTCAGCTGGTTTAAGCTGGTCCTTTGCTGGTTTTTGCTGGTCATGTTGCTGGTCAAGGACCAGCATGAACCAGCAAAGGACCAGCATAAACCAGCAAAGGACCAGCTTAAACCAGCATCAAAACCTACCTAACCAGCATCCCAGCATCAAAACATACCTACCAGCATATGCTGATTTTTTCACCAGGGAAGTGTTCGTGAAATGCATCACTTCCAGTTTTTTGCCGTTTACTCGAAACACAGGCAAATTGCAGAATTTGTAAAAATCACATATTCAAATTGAATCTAGGAATGGTGACAGCCCTAGGAGACATAAATAGAGGGTTTGCACTTACATCACAATTTGGTCTGTCACCTGGATGTGCGGCCATACTGGCGATATTTGGATGTAAACAACAGCATGAATTGCATGGTTAATGTACTACTGAATATGTTGTTCTGCTAATTTATGCTTTCTAAACCACAGAAAAAACGTATGGAAGCTGCTAAATCATGTAGAGTTGGACTTAGGAACCAGGAAAGGGCGCAATATTTTGACAAACTGAAGTTAATAGGTGCTAAAGATACGTACGAGCAGTAATTATTAAGATATTAGTCTAATATTTCACCTACCTGACTCTGCAATGGATTCTTGCAATGGATGCTTCAGTTTGGCTAACCACAAATGCCTTTTATTCCTCAGTTTTTTGCATTTTTTATAACTTTTATAACCTTGATTTGTTATAACTTTTGGCAGTCTGTAGTACTCAAAATGTTTTTCCCGGTCCGACCGATTAGTACAGCCCAAAACATGACAATAATTGACCACCAGCAAAATATGCAAGTTTTATCCGGTTCCGAGGCGTTGTTTACATTCATTGCCACCAATATGGATGATTGATGATGTGTTGTAAAAACACATTATAAAAAAAAGTGATATCCTAACTGTTTTAGGAGTTGGTGGTTTTGTACGAACGAGGATTTAATTTGTATGA
This sequence comes from Cirrhinus mrigala, assembly GCA_036247105.1. Classification (NCBI taxonomy): domain Eukaryota; kingdom Metazoa; phylum Chordata; class Actinopteri; order Cypriniformes; family Cyprinidae; genus Cirrhinus; species Cirrhinus mrigala. The sequence continues at coordinate 11,120,154 of CM070025.1, forward strand.
AACTGTACAATTTCTAGAAAAAAACTGAGCATGGTGGTCGACCCTTAACCTCCTGGTACAAAAATGTATGAATGAGATCATATGAATTCAAATGAACTCTCCACCAATTTGTCAAAAAATTAAAATAGTCACAAATTGTGATGGGTGTTGAAACAAAGTTTAGTTGTAATCTTTTCCAATTAAATACTAACATATTTTTTATAGATAAAAACAGATAGATAGATAGATAGATAGATAGATAGATAGCGGAGGTGCTGAGATGTCCAGCCATATGTGTGATGTCCATGTCCCGACAGATGGGATGGTCACTCCATCCCATCAGCCCCTTCTGCCAGCAGCATGATGGACCACTGTATGAGTCTCTTGGGAATCCTTGGGTGAGCCCTCATCCCGGATAAGAACTGTCAATGGATGTGATTGATCCTTCTGCAACTTTCCACCCTCACACACACATACATACGCATCTGGTGAGTTTACACACAAATGCTCCTTTTCCTGCTGTCTTTCTGTCTCTGTCAGTCACACATGCACTGATCCATCCCTCTCTAGATGATCAAAGCATTATTCATCATGCACAGGAAGAGGGCCGGGGCGAGGTGGAGAAGAGGACCTTCTGTCCACTTAGAAAACCATTACAAGTAGAACTAATTACACAACCTGACTCCACAGCTGTAACGGGCCATATACTTAAATACTCGTGCGTCAGATGACAGATCATCTGCTTATAGTTTATCCTGTTAAGTTCTAGTTTTTCAGAAGTTTGAGGATTAACAATTTTTTTCTCTCTTTTTCAAAAGCTTAAGGAGAATTAATGGAGCTGTTAGTTATACTAACAGCTCCATTATACGTTAAGATAAGATACTTTACTTCAAGTATCTTCTTTGTCTCAGATGTTTCTTCTGAAATTCCATTTAAGAAATTAAAATAGACACAAATTAGACAACTGTTTACATGCCATTACAGTATACAGATACAAAATTAATGTGGATTGCAGCAGCATAAAGTTTTACTTTTTTACCTGTAGTGTTAGGTTTGGCTGCTTGCGTGAGCGAGTAAATGAATTAATTATTACTTAATAGATTATTCTGTGGAAAGAAAGTTCAGTTCAGACAGTAGAGGTCAGAAGAAACACTATCAAAACATCTCTGAAGTTTGTACTGGGCCCAGGATGTTTGGCAGTCGAGTTGAATTTTTTCGACAGCTGAGGCATTTAAATGCTACAGAATAACAGTATTACAACATTCAGCCGTTGGGTCTGGCACCAGGCGGAGGCCCCCTGAGGAGGAGAGAGAATCAGCTGTTTCAGCATGCATGCGTTTGTTTGAGTGTCTGCGGGGAGGGCATGTGCTTTTACTGCCCTGCAATTCTGACATAAAAGCAATAAAATAAAGTGATACTCCATGGAGAAAGAACAGTTTGTTCTAAGATTTGTGTGTGCATGTGTGCCTGCCTAAGTGTGTGCCTGCATAAAAAGCATGCTGTTATGTGAACAGTATGTGCCATATCATATGGTAAAGGGTATAGCAGGGTCCATTTGCTCTGGGATCTCTTGGGGAGGCACTTAGGCTGCTGTAAACTGATGCCGAGGGGCTCTGGACAGCTGGACTTGCTCATCTGTCTATAGGCTTTCATCAAAGAACTGCTGCTTCTGCTTCAGCCCCTAAGGAGTTCCAAACAACCAGCCTATACTCTTGCTCTGTGTGGGGTCTGACAAGATCACGTATCCAGACTTGATTAAACGTTATTGTAACATACATCACTTATTAGAACTTTTATGTTAATTATGAGTACAGTCAGTTGATCAGCACAAAATCAAAATGATCAACTCCTCGGCCCCAAGCATACAGCTTTTGTAGGCTTATTTTGTAATGATGGCTTTAAATTATCACACTTACCCCTGGTTTCACAGACAATGCTTAAGCTAGTCCCAGACTAAAATGCATGTTTGAGCTGTCTCAACTGAAAATATCTTGCTCCGACTTATCTTGAAATATGTCAGTTCCATTGTTCTGTCTTAAGATGCACAACAGTAATGTTTTCTGCTAAGGCATTTTTGTAAAAGCTGCTCAAATATCTTAAACTAAGGCATAGTCCTGGCTTAAGCTAAGCCCCGTCTGTGAAATTATTTCATTATGTAAATAGAAAGAGACCACAAATAGATACGAAAGGCATCAAACTAACATCAGATTGCTTGCCAATGGTCAATTACAGAATGTGCTTCAGTGGTCATTAAACAATCGATAATGTATATCCACTCAGCTGTTATTACAAAATAAATGTCACAAGTAAATAATTAGACACAAAATATTGATTTGATGAAATATAGGTAAAATATACTTTAAATTTTACCAAGCTGATTACTCACCAAAAACTCTCACAGATCATGTTTTCATGCCATTTTAAGTCTTATTTTGATGCAACAAAGTGGTTATATATAAGTGTGTAAGTTGTTTGTTTACTTTTTAAAATTAGTCTTCTCATTAAAGAGAAGTTTACTTCCAGAACAAAAAATTCCAGATAATTTACTCACCCCCTTGTCATCCATTATGTTCATGTCTTTCTTCAGGCGTAAATAAATCATGTTTTATTTCAGGATTTCTCTCCATATAGTGGACTTCTATCATGCCTGCGAGTTTGAACTTCCAAAATGCAGTTTCAATGCAGCTTCGAGGGCTCTGATCCCAGGCGAGGAAGAAGGGTCTTATCTAGTGAAACGATTGGTTATTTTCTAAAAAAAAATGACAATTTATACACATTTTAACCTCAAATGCTCATCTTGTCTAGCTCTGCGTGAACTCTGTGTATTCTGCTTTAAGACAGAGTAAATTATCTGTAAATTTTAAACTTCAAAATAGTCCTACATTGCTGTTTTACCTTTTTTTGTAAAGGGCGTTTGATCGTCTTTGCACGTTCACTTTGTAAAAACTGGGTCAGTACTTCTACAGCGATGTAGGATGATTTTGAAGTCGGATGAGAAAATGAGATGGGACTTTTTCGACATACCCTAACTGTCTTAAACCGGAATACACGGAGTACACGCAGAGCTAGACATTTGAGGTTAAAAAGTAGATCAGTTGTCATTTTTTTTTTAGAAAATAACCAATTTCGCTAGATTAGATTCTTCTTCTTTGGCTGGGATCGTTTAGAGCCTTTTGAAGCTGCACTGAAACTGCATTTTGGAAGTTCAAACTCGCAGACACCATAGAAGTCCATGATATAGACAGAAATCCTGAAATGTTTTCCTCAAAAAACATAATTTGTTTACAACTGAAGAGAGAAAGACATGAACATCTTGGTTGACAAGGCGGTGAGTAAATTATCTGTACATTTTTGTTCTGGAAGTGAACTTCTTTAAGGCCATTATACTGTTCGTTCAGACTGATTGGCGAACGAGGACCGCGCACGAACACAAGAGGCGGGATTTATCGCATTAACCAATCACAGCTGATCATAACCAGTCATATCCAATCATATCGCGCGCTTTAGGGGGTCTGTTAAAACTCAATGGTCTCAGTGAAGGGGAGAGAGAGGTGGACGCCCGCTGTAACTTTACCTGCAGCTGTCGCTGCTGGACAATGTAACTGATTTATAAACTTCTTAATGTTATATTTTGTAATACTGACGTTGTTTTATTTTTGTACTATGATTTTTTGTGGAGTATTTTGTATTTTGTATTGCCTCCCTTTCCTCCTCGGAGGAAACGCCCCTCATATATACAGCGTTGCTTTTGATAACAGTCTCATAATGTTGCGAATCAAGCAGAATCAAGCATTTCAGAGAGCTGCGTAATAAACGCCTTGAATAGACCTTAGTCAGGTTAGATTTAATATTTAATGTAGGTGTAAACGAGTCTGTGAGGAATAGACTTAAAGTCTTTACACTGGCATACACTGTATAAACGTGTATAAAACTATATGACGTAATTTTCACAACTCGCAACTTTTAAACTGTTTTATGGAGTTTTTTTCTATTCAGACTTTTTTTTTTTTTTCAGAAGGAGGTTTCATCAGCTGAACAATCGACATGTTGTTAAACAACAGTACAATCCACTGAACTCGCTGTACTTCTATCCCTCACAACCTCATTTTCATTCCTGTCAGAAATGAAAAATAAATATGCCGTTACTCTGACTAAGGTTTATTGATCAACCAAAAACAAGTGCAATTTTTCAGTTCTTGACAGAAGTCTTCTGAAAGTTGATTTCCTGGATATGTTGTGTAAGACCCATCTGTGCTGCTAAGCACTGATTTCTCCAGCTCTGAGACGTGTGAAGGGTCTGGAGTGGGTGGCTTGGGACTGTGTGTTTTTCTGTCTCTAGAACCCATTTAAGATGATGCATGTCAAGTGTGATTGCATTATTCTTAAGGCTGTGACATTTCTCACAGCTAGATACTGTTAATGTATCAGGAGATGTATTGGAGGTGTTTAAGGTCACAGGTAACAGGCGTGATGTTTGCAAAAAGCTCCAAAATACAGATGGTGCGACTACAAGTAACCCGATACTTAGTTGGCTACCATTGTAATAGAAAATGATTAGTTAGTCAAGCAGAACACAGAGGTATTCACATTATCACAACAGGAACTTACTTAAAGCAAGGCCACCTTTACGACTGCGGGGACTTTAGGTGAAGAAAGAAAAAAAAAAGTGGTCCAATTACGCCACCTGCTGGTGATATGTGTAACTAAATATTTTTTATACGGATTTATGCTCGGATCCTTATTGTTACACATGTACGCAAAAAAAAAAATATAAATAAATAATGTACCATCAAATAAATAGCACAAAATCAACAACAGAAGACTATAGATTAGTGATTCTTGTCCATTTTAACTTCAGGGCCCCACACTGACTACAGCAATATTGAAAGGCCCATGACTTGTTTGTATTTGGCACTCAAAGTTTCAAACCCACAAAGTTTTTTAGCATCTGGGATAAGAATAAAATATATTCATTCTAAAAGTCCCGTGGAGTTTTGTGATTTCATTAATTTACACCCTTTTTCAGGTCTAAAAATAACCTTTTTAACATTAAACTACCTCATATATCCAGTGCATTTATTTATTTATTTACTGAAGGTGAATTATCAGATTTTTAGATGTTTTAGCTTATTTTTAAACATTTTTAAGTCATCTTGATGCCCCCTAGGGGACCCCGGCCCTTGGTTGAAAACCATTTTGTTGGATATTCTTTTTACATGTACAGTTTTCAACTATTCAGCAGTTAAATGGCAAAAAAAAAAAAAAAAAAAAAAAAAATCACTGGCAGGTTATTTTTGAACGTTTTTTTCTCCCATACTATGGAAGTAAATGGCTACCGTCAACTGTTTAGTTACCAACATTCTTCAAAATATTTTCTTTTGTGTTTGACAAAAAAAAAAAAAAAAAAAAAAAAAAACCTCATAGTAGGTGAGTAAATGATGCCAGAATTGTCATTTTTCTATGTGAACTGTCACTTTAAAGCAGAGTTTACCTCCAACTTGCCTCAACACACCTGCTGGGAAGTTTCTAGTATGCCTATTAGGACCTTGATTAGGGATTGGAGCTAAAACTCTGCAGGACACCGACCCTCCAGGACTGAGTTTGGGCACCCCTGCTTTATAGCTTTCCACCAGTGATTGAGTGATATTTATTTTCAGGAATTCAGCAGTGATAAGTATTAGATATTTACAAAAGCAAATCCAAAGTGAATTTGTAAAGCAAATTCACAGAAGAATAACAACGTGTAGTAAACGGTAAAACTGTTTGCACTACAAACCAGTTTGTTCATAATTAAGATAATACATTAAAATAATGTGGTAAGAAACACCAGTTTGCAAAATCAAGCAGCAAAACGAGCTGGACGCCGATGAGACTGGTAGCCAGACCCATAAAATTTACAAATGACTGCACCCGTTGTTGCGGGAAAAATAAGGTGAATAGAAATAATTATTTAAAAAGACTCTTAAAAATACAGTCCCTTTTAAAAATTGTATTCAAAAGAATGAATAAACCATCATTGTCTTACACCATGTGCTAACTACATGTGATACGACAAGATTCCAGCGACAAGCAATTTGGGTATCCAAACCAGACGTGATGCCACACCGTAACGCGATAGAATCAAATATCACAAACAATCAAAAGCGTGTGTGCTGGCTCTTTTTGAAAGCACACTGCACTCGCAACGAAATGTATAAATTTTTAATCTAATTCATAAATATTAAATCTTTTTAGGATTATTTAATATACATACTGAGTGACTGATATCATCTTTGTTATGGAATATGCTTGTTAGTTCGCACTGAGTTTGCTGTTTGCACATCTTTGCTTTAATTTATTTTCAAAATCTGAGGTAAACTGTCTGTTGCGTTCAGTATGGCTGTAAGGTCATGCAAAATGATATTCAAACTCACATTAAACACCTTTAACTTTTAATAAAGCACAAGAGATTATCAGTGTCATATATTGTATGCTGTTGTTCCAGCTACAACTTTGCAGAAATAGAAACCGTTTCTAAAATAAAAAATTCGCTTGTGGCCTTTGTAGCTAGTTAGGACAAAAACCCCAATTAAAAGAGAAGTCCATTTCCAGAACAACAATTTAAAGTTAATGTACTCACCTTGTCATCCAAGATGTTCATGTCTTTCTTTCTTCAGTCGTAAAGAAATTGTTTTTTTAAGGGAAACATTTTAGGATTTTTCTCCATATAATGGACTGCTATGCTGCCCCTGTCATGAATCTGGTCCTGTATGCCAGTCCGCTCGCCACCAGAGGTCGCCTTGCCATTTCACATTACACAGACTGTTGAACCACACCCCGGACCTCATTTCCCTTCATTCATTGCGCTGATGATGGCACACAATTGTAACCAATCAAGCACCCAACGACCCATTACTTCTATGTGCAGTCCAATACTCGGTTCAGATCAGATTCATTACAGCCCCGAGTTTGAACTTCCAAAATGTAGTTTAAATGCAGCTTCATACGATCCCAAATGAGGTTGTAAACGATCCCAGCCGAGGAGGAAGGGTCTTATCTGGAGAAACTTTCATTAACAAAATACAATTTAAATACTTTTTCATCTAAACGCTCATCTTGTCTTGCTCTGCCTGAACTCTGTGTATTCTGGTTCAAGACAGTTAGGGTATATGTCGAAAAACTCAACAATGAGTTCAGGCATTGCAAGACAAGACGAGCGTTTGACATTAAAAAGTATATAAATTGTATTATTTTTATGAAAATAACCGCTCATTTCGCTAAATAAGACCCTTCTTCCTCGGCTGGGATCATTTATGACCGCATTTGGGATCGTTTGAAGCCGCATTTAAACTGCATTTTGGAAGTTCAAAATCGGGGCACCATAGAAGTCCCACTACATGGAGAAAAATCATGAAAAGTTTTTTTTTTTTCTCAAAAAACATAATTTCTTTACGACTAAAGAAAGAAAGACATGAACATCTTGGATGACAAAGGGGTGAGTACATTATCTGTAAATTTTTGTTCTGGAAGTGGAGTTCTCCTTGGAAAAGATACCTTTTATCGTGTGTCATGGCGTCGCGTCGCGTAGGACACTGTATTACGTCCTCTGATATGGGTTTAGAGAAGCCTTATTTAGATTGAACAATTGCTATAGTGCCAGTAATAATCAATATCTGTATCTTATTTTTTAACGAAGAAGTAAGCCGTTTTCTGCGAATGTGCGCGACTTCCGTTTCATTAGCCGCTGTAGGGAAATAAGAAGAAAAACACTGTGCAGTAAACGATAAAACTGTTTGCACTACACACCAGTTTCTTCATAAGTAAGATAATGCATTAAAATAATTTGGTAACACACACCAGATAGTGTTTTGTACAGCTAAAATAGCTGGAAGCGAAGCCAAATACATAAAATTTACAAATGGCCGCGCCCACTCTTACGGGAAAAATATGGATACTACTACAAAACAAAATATATTCTTGCTAAATTACCAGTTACACCGATGTGGAACACAAAGGAGTGTATTTTCTCCGTATTAATGAGAACGGTATTGCCAATGACCACAAGATGGCAGCAAAACTTCATTGAATGCAAATCAGTCCCATACTGCGCTGACTTGTCAGTGTGCTGTCTGACTCATATCTCTTCTGGTTTCTACCTCAGGTACGCATTTTTATGTAGGGCGACTGGGCGAGACTTGACTTTATTCATCAAGAATAGCTTGTATGTATGTTTCATAAGAAAAATGACCCGATACTAAAAAATTCCTAACTAGGTTATCCGCCCTGGTTATACAATATGCAGCTGAATTCCGTTTTTCTTTGGAATAACATGCACTGATAAATCTTTTTACAATAAGGGTAACACAGAAAACTGACAGGCCTACAAGTTACAGCATGCAGATCTTGCTTTCACACAGTGTTTTTCTTTTTCAGTAGTGATTTGTGATAGGTGACATTGCAGGCGGAAACAGTGACATTGTGGCACATGTACTGCAGTCGTCATACAGAGATACTAAATGTACAGTATAGTGTGAACTTCCTATGAACGATGGTTAAGTAAAAGTGTTACATCATAGAAAGTTTTAGTAAGGTTGCTGACAAGTGGGATGAATCCAGTTAAGGAGGATATTAGGTCACAGTATGTACTTTAGTTGGATTATTCATAACAGTTTTACTTGAACAACTTCATCCACGTTTTAATGGAAGAATTTACTAAATAGGAAAGTACTAATGAAACAAAACCCATCCCCCAAAATATCACAAGCTTTTCCTTTCCCCCAACGGTTTGCTAAAGGAGAAGTCCACTTCCAAAACAAAAACTGACAGATAATGTACTCGCCCCTTGTTATCCAAGATGTTCATATCTTTCTTTCTTCAGTCATAAAGGAATTATGTTTTTTGGGGGAAACATTTCAGGATTTTTCTCCATATAATGGACTGATATGGTGCCCCGATTTTGAACTTCCAAAATGCAGTTTAAATGCGGCTTCAAACGATCCCAAATGCAGTTGTAAACAATCCCAGCTGAGGAAGAAGGGTCTTATCTAGTGAAACAATTGGTTATTTTAATAAAAATAATATAATTTATGTACTTTTTAATGTCAAACGCTCGTCTTGTCTCACTCTGCCTGAACTGCTTTTTTCCAGTTTATGACAGTTAGGGTATTTCGAAAAATTCCCATCTCACGTTCTCCCTCAACTTCAAGATCCTCTTATATTGCTGTTTTACCTTTTTGCTGTTTACGTTTTGGGAGAAAATACGAGAGCAAGACAAGACAAGCTTTTGAGATTAAAAAGTATTTAAATTGTATTTTATAAATGAAACTAACCAATCGTTTCGCTAGATAAGAACCTTCTTCCTTGGCTGGGATTGTTTACAACCACATTTGGGAGTGTTTAACTAAAAAATGTTTAATTCAAAAAGCAATTTCTTTATGGCTGAAGAAAGAAAGACATGAACATCTTGGATGACAAGGGGTGAGTACATTATCTGTCAGTTTTTGTTCTGGAAGTCTCCTTTAATGATGGGCCCAAGTGTGAAAATAACAACAAAGTTACATGCATGTCAGTGTTTGGTGCCCTCCTTGACACCTTTAAGCACTCTCAGGGTCAGGTTGGAAAATTCATGACGGAGGCAGAGAGCTGCTATGAATGTCAATGGCATGTCTGAATACTGCAGAGTTAAAATAGACAGGAAACTGTCAGCTAGACATTGAGTAATGCTCATGTTGAGCGTCATGAATCCTAATAGGGGTGTGATGAAGCAGAGAGAGAATGACTGGTTTACCATATGACCCCACATGATATACAGTAGGCATATGCAGTTGTGACATACTGTTGTTTTGGAAGGAGTCTCTACATTGTGCATCATCTTACTGAGCTTTCTGGTATCATCATTCATAGTGAAGCTAAAATACATACATGTATATATGTATTAATGTATTAATTAAAAAATATTTATTTATTTAAATATGTATTCATTTATAATTGGTGTATGTTTATTTTGCATTTGTCAAAAAATAAAGACATTAATAACAACAATATATAAACAAATCCAGCCAAATATAGATGTTCTAATAGATATTTTTTTATTTATCTTTCCATCCACCCATAAATATATTATTTCTTTTCTTTTTTAATGTTTGTGATGATTATGAAAATAATGACAACAACAATAATATATAAAAGCCAACAAAAATATAGATATTCTAAAATATATTATGTTTGTTTATTTATTTATGTATTTATCTGTCACATGCTTTCATTCTAATATTATCTATATATACATATATTATTTCTTTTTTTTTTTTTTTTGAAGTTTGTGATAATTATGAAAATAATGACAACAACGATAATATATAAAAGCCAACAAAAAATATAGATATTTTAAAAGATGTTCTGTTTATTTATTTATTTTTACATGCATTCTTTCTAACATTATCTATATATAAATATGTTTTTTCTTCCTTTACTTTTTACTTTAATTAATTATTTTAATTTATTTTATTTTTGACGTTTGTGGCGATTAATGCAGGTTTATCTTGTTCTTGTGTTTGTTGAAAAATACAACATACAATATACAATAATGAAAAACAATAATAATAATACATAAACAAAGCCAAAAATATATTCTGTTTATTTATTTATTTTTCACATGCATTCATTCTAACATTATCTATATATAAATGTTATTTCTTTCTTTACTTTTTAATTAATTAATTAATTATTTAATTTTATTTAATTTTTGATGTTTGTGGCGATTGATGCAGGTTTATCTTGTTCTTGTGTTTGTTGAAAAATACAATATACAATATACAATAATGAAAAACAATAATAATAATACATAAACAAAGCCAAAAAGATATTCTGTTTATTTATTTATGTATTTATTTGTCAGGCACATCCATATATGATCTATGTATAAATATATTATTATTATTTTTTTTTATGTTTTTGAGGATTGATGCAGGTTTTGTTCTTGTGTTTGTCAAAAAATAATGACAACAATAATAATATATAAACAAAACCAACAAATTATCTATTATTTATATTATCTATATATAAATATATTATTTCTTTTCTTATCTTTTTTGATGTTTGTTATGACAAAAACAACAAAAATACTAATATTTCTGAGATTTTAAATGATATAAATTATATATATATATAATTTATTTTCTTTTTTAAATAATGTGATGGTGTATGTTTATTTTGTTATTGTATTTGTATTTTAATAATAATAATAATAATAATAATATACAAACACATTCATGCTTTAAGACAGGTTTTACCTAATGCTAAAAATGTTTCTCAGAATTTTTTTTAAATCTGATGTGGTATTTTTGATGGTATATATATTTAGATTTTGATATCACATTGCAGGCCCGGATGTAAGAGCACACCAGTGGGTTAAAAAAATGAGAGCCTTAATAAGAAACCTTTAAATAATCTTACCCTAATAATAGGAACAAAGTAAACTCAGTATATTGGTAAATAAAGGTGTTAATGTGCTTTCAAAATGATTATTTAAATAGTAAGCAATCCAACAAATATATTTTCAGTTGCACTGCATGCACTATAGGCTTATTATTTAGTGTTGTGCAGTCATATAAATTCCTTGCACTTAATCTCCTGTTCCAACATGTGCTATAATTTAGTAAGAGGTTTATATCTCAACAAGTACCGATAGGAGTGCGGTGCACCGTTCCACATGGAAAAGATCTTTAAACCATGACGTGCCTTTCACCAACATGGCCAGAGGTATTACAGTACATGTCCATCTCAGACTGTCTGATCCGAGGTCATGATATTTCACAGATTAACAGAACCAGCATGGCCCATCATTTTGCAATTCTGCCCCACAGCCACATAGACAGTTCTTATTGGACTTTGAGACTATCAGCAGAGATTCTTTAATAGTGTGTGTGTGTACGTGTACTGTCAAACTTCCAGTAGGTGTGTTCACATCCAAGTGGAAGTTCAAAATAGACAAAATGTTGAAGCTGAAATGTAATTTTAGACTAAGTGCATGGACTTGCATAAAAGAGTGCACTCTGAAGGAAAAAAAAACTGTAAAAATGTTGAATTATGGTATACTATGTCTGCAAATATAATGTTATGGATAGTTAAACATTGCATAAAGTGTGCATTGCAACAAAGAATATTTCTTTTTGTTATGCAGTTTGTCTTTGTTATTGTTTTGAGTCAATCAAAAAATCCTACTTAGGTACAGCGGTTGCTAGGTGTGATTGTTTGTGAAATGGACCTCATGTGTTGACTTGCAGACTTGACTTGTTTCTGACAGAACTAGATCTTGCTTGAGTCTTGCTACCAAATGTCTTTTGTTTGTGTTTCACTTTCTCTGTCCTGGGAACCACTGAACCTCTCTTTTCAGTTTTCAGTCCAAATCATGGCAGAGAGGAAAACTACGTTCACAGATTTCTGAAATACACCCACAATGTATAATGTATAAAATGCTCCTTTATTTATCCATGAACTTCCTTATGGGTTTAGATTCTTAAACAGCTCTGTAAAAGAGCAGCCACCCTTTGTCTAGATTACAGCTCACATGTTCGCATTCTGTCAAATAACTTCATGAGCCAACACTCTTGGAGATGTCTTGTACACCTTGTTGGTTGCTTTTCTTCCAGTCACTTTCAAATACATACATACATTAATGAATGAATGAAAGATCATTTTTTTAGCAGTAGTGAGCATTAAGCCCTTTCCTCCAGTAAATACCAAAATCAAAAAGCACAAATAAATAAATAAATAAATACATGCATACATATATACTGTTTGTCTCTAAAACAACTTTAGAAGCAGCTGTAGGTTATGAGCCAACAGTCTTAGGGGTGACTTTTATGCCTTGTTGGTTGCTTTTCTTCCAGTCAATTTTAAATAAGATTAATACAATAAAAAAATAATTAAAATACAAACATACAATTTATATTTGTCTAACAAACTTATTATTGTTATATATTATATATTAATTATTATATTATATTAAAAAAGCATAAATAAAATAAAATATAAAAAAGCATAAATAAAATACATACATATACATATAAAAGGCACAATTTATATTTGTCTACAAAACTCATTTTTAAGCATTATATTTTTTCCTCCAGTCAATATTAAAAAAAGCATAAATAATAGCATAAAATATAAAAAGCATAAATAATAAAATAAAATAAAATGTAAAATATAATAAAATGCATATAAAAGGCACAATTTGTATTTGTCTACAAATTTGTCTCATTTTCATTCAATCTTTTGCTCCAGTCAAAACATAAATAAAATAAAATAATAAAAAAATACATACATATAAAAGTCTAAATTTATAATTGTCTACAAAACTATTTTTAAGTCTTTTACTTCAGTCAATATTAGAAAAGCATAAATAAAATATAAAAAGCATAAATAATCAAATCAAATCAAATTAAATATAAAAGGCACAATTTATATTTGTCTGCAAAACCCATCTTTAAGCATTACTTTTTTTCCTCCAGTCAGTATTTAAAAAAAATAATAATAAGATAAAATAAAAAAAGCATAAATAATAAAATATAAAATAAAAAAAAATGCATATAAAAGGCACAATTTATATTTGTCTACAAAACACATTTTTATGCACTAAGCCTTTTTCTCCAGTCATTATTAAAAAAAGCACAAATAATAAAATATATATAAAAAATGCATAAATAATAAAATTAAATACAATATATATAAAAGGCACAATTTATATTTGTCTACTTTTTCTCTGGTCAATATTTAAAAAAAAAACCCCACAAATAATAAAATATAAAAATGCATAAATAATAAAATAAAATAAATACATATAAAAGTTACAATTTATATTTGTCTACAAAACTCATTTTTAAGCAGTAGTGAGCGATAAGGCATTTCCTCTAGTCAATATCAAAATCAAAGAAAGGAAGAAAGAAAGAAAGAAAATAATTTATATTTGTCTACAAAACTCATTCTGAAGCAGTAGTAAGTCTTTAGTTCAAAAGGTTAAACGGTCAGGTGTATCCATTATTTTGCCTGGTATGTTACATCCTGTTTGAATTCAAAATACATTTATACACAGTGAATCTGGTAAGCAGAACTGACAAGGGCATAGACACTGCCTGTGCTTCAAAGCTGTTGCCACAATGGGAACAATTCTCACATACTGTACACATGCACACACACATATAAATCCCACCCCTCGGACTTTCCATGACACCTGCGGCTATGTATAGTGTAGAACAGCAGTCAGAACGTTGATCTTCAGTGCCATTATCCTGTGTCCTGTGTGTTTGACAACACACTCATGTGAGCTGACGAAAACAAACTTACGAGTGTGGTTCTTGAGTTACAGAAGAGTTTTCATTCATGGACGACGCCTCCAAACATAAAAGCAGTGGGATAATGGTCACGGCAGGGTC